>APFE031269926.1:0-14147 GCA_000404065.3 Pinus taeda | reverse complement strand
ATAGATAGATAGATAGATAGATAGATAGATATCAAAACAAAAGTTATCAAAATAGCACATAATTTTCTACCTTTGGCCTTGACATCTGTTGGGGTCGAAGATAGACACAATCAATGACTATGAAAAGTTTTATGGATTCATGAAGCAATTTGACAGCTTCCATGGGATCTTCCTCTCCCGCATACTTTATACAAATCTTCAATAATTGCTTTCGAGAAATCCAGGTGCCCCTGCAATCTTTTTTTTATTAGAAAATCGATTCGTATGATTATGTCCTTGGCAGATATGTTGCCTCAAGCCATGCTCATTCCCTCAATAGAAAAGCTCGAGCAGAATCCCTCAAAGTGGTCATAGTAATCGAGGACTGGCTCAACTATATTATTTGAAGTAGGCCCTCGCCTTTCATTTACTATTGCATGGTCAGCAGACGCTATATCAATATGCAAGGCCTGTACATTGACCGAAGTCACTCGCATAGAAAGATCAAGGCGATATTTGTTATGTCTAAAAATAAATGACACAACACTGCAACAAAGCCAGCTAGATGACTTTGTGGCAATGGTCCATGATAAAATGACAAAATGTATTTACCCCTCAAAGCTATTATCTTTTAAGACAAAGGCCATGCTGGAACCTGTCGTTCAGGTGCCATTACTTGAGAAAGGAAAGGAAGCTTTGGAGGAGATTAACAAACAAATGGGACTTGGAGTATTACATGAGGCTTTTTTGAGATGATATCAAGCGCAACCCCACCAATGTAGAACTTTTTGACATTGCTCAGTCTAACAGTGAGCATTCCAGACACTGGTTTTTCCTTTTTAAAGAGATAACATTTTTTGCTATTCTGATATTTCTTTTCCATAAAAGAATGTCAGCATTTACTGAAAGCATACTTTTTAACATATTAAAGGAAATAGTAACAAATTATTTCCAAGATTAACTGCATATTTTCACCATGGATTAATATACAAATGAAAGTGCATGATTAGCTTCATGCTTTCATGTTGGATTAATATACAAATGACAATGACAATCAACACTTTGGTGTTGCTGTGTTCTTTTTCAAGCGAGGAAACTATATTTGATCTGGAAGAACCTCATGTGTTTCCAAGTTCGACAAGGTCAATCACCAACATCTTAGTGTCAGTATCTATTGCAACAACAGCTGTAAATAACAGTTATAACAAAGCTTGGTTTGTGATAAAAAAAGGTATATTTCAAACTCGAATACATTTTTGGGAGACAATATCTAACTTAAGAAACAAACTGAACAATCAATCATCAGTAATATTGCATTCTATCTCTTTCTATATCAAGAAAATCAAACTATTCCATTTGCATCCTTGAAAATATTATCCCTTTACCTAAACAACCTTGAAAGATTGCTTCAGTGAATATCAACAATCCTCAACACAGAAAATAGTGGACGGTGAGGAGATAGAGCATTCAATGCACTGCACAGGTTTTTGGCTTATATCATAGTGTCATTATAGCTCAATAGGGCTTTTAAATTCAAGGGTTGCAAGGCCATAAAAATGTATGTAGTATCGCAACCATAGTTGCAGCAGATTTCCCAGCAACAAGTCGGCGCTGTTCAGTCAGAAATTGCTCATTATTTTATTCCAATCGGTGAAACAAATCTTTGCTCATACTCAGAGCTGCGACCGCCCATCTAATATTTTCCTCTCATACCGACATCTAGGCAACTGTGGTGCTTCACCGTTATAAAATTCATTGAACTTGCATTATTTATGTAGGTAACACTCCTTCTCTGGAAATTAGTAGACTGCGTTGGATGCCCAGTATTGGTCCCGTGAGAGGTTCGAGGAGGAAAATGCGCTCACGCATCAACAGGTTCAAAGTGGGGACAGAAATTGGCTGTTGGAGAATGTATGGAGTGCAGGTCTGGCAAGTGTCAGTGTTGGTATTTCTTAAGTGTGCAAAGAGTAATTGCAACGAAATTACCAATGTTTCTATTGCATAAATAAAGTAGAGGCGTAGAGAGGTAAACAGAGAATCCATAGACCCGTCAGAACGGTTTATTTTCTTCACAGAAAGGCCATAAAACAAATGGCTCAAAGTAATTAGGCAGGGCAGGAATACGCCTGCTCTGATACCATGTTAGACACACACATGGCAAAGACAAATAGGAAAGATAAAACATGAGAGTACAATTTTATTAATAAAACATATACATTTATAGTACATGGTTTGACTGTTGGGTTTCACATCCCAAGGTTTCTTGGACTTCCTTTTATCTATTGAGCTTCCACACTAACCCATTGAGGATTAGGTGTTCAACAAACTGTATCAATTACATTAATATTTTTTAATATGATTGTACTAATTCTAATATTTTTTAAATTTTATTTAATATACTACTTCATAATAGCTTTATTTAATGTTTTCAATGAATTCATGCCTAAGATCTTAAATCGAAGTGTGCTTAGACTCTCTATGTTAAAATTTGTTTAAACCTCACTAACTACTATCTACCCATCAATATCTTAATAATTGACCTATAACCTTTTTATACATGCTTAATAAAATAAATTTGTGCATTAGTAAAATATTTTTCTTATCACAAATTTTTTTTTCAGTTATATTTATAAAACTTACTACTATATCAACCATATTAATATTTTTAATATGATTATACTAATTCTAATATTTTTCCTTAACTTTATCTAATACACTATTTCCTAATAACTTTATTTAATGTTTTCAACGAATTCATGCTTAAGATCTTAAATCGAAGTGTGTTTAGACTCTTCAGGTTAAAGTTCGTTTAAACCTCCGTAACCAATGTCCACACCATCGGAATCCTGATCGAGAAACTAACTAGTTTGCTAACCTATTTAAAGGGAACGTCAAAATATAGTCTTCTATAGTTTTTTAAATAGAAAAATTATAATATTTATTTACAATTATTTTTACTATCTTATTACGCCAATAAACCTTTCTATGCATCAACACAATCGTCTAACACTTTCAATTTCCATGGTTTCCTACCATTTTTGTCCGTCTGCGAAAATTAAATAGTTGTGGGTCCACGTAACCCTCATTAAGTGGCGCAGCATGTTTCCGGAACCTACGATTCAAATACACCTACTTAATCGCGGAGTAATTAAGATATGGAATTGAATATACGAATGGCGTGGACGGCAAAAATTCTCAAGGCGCGTAGGTCGGATTATTCTGCTGATTCTTTGCCATAGGTTTTTTTTATGAGGAACATCACATTTACATTACAATATGGCCGAAGCCAGTCAGAATACGGCCGAAACTAGAATACATTAAGGCCAAAGCCAGTCAAAATACGGCTGAAGCCAACTTATACGGCAAAGCCATCACATATCCCCAAAAAAAGACCTCCGCAGAGATCGAACGCGGTTGGGGGAGCTAAAGCCATCCGCCCCAGCCGTCATATCATACACGCTACCTGCCAGGAAGTTACTTGTTTTTTTCTGAAGATTACCTCCTGTTCGAATGCTTTTCTCAGTTACAGAGTCTCGGCGTATAATAGCTATTTACTGCTTTGTCTGTATCTTTCCTATTTTAACTGTTCCGGAATCAAATTTATGTAAAACATTCTGATCGACTTTTAAAGGAAAGACCTATAAAACCGTGAATCCTTTCGCCAAGATTGGAAATAGTTTAAAAGTATGAATCTCGAAATATAAAGCTGGGGATCTCCTCATATTTTTTGTTTGTGCTTTCATGTTTTTGCATCTTAAACTTAGCACGTTAAAGTCCTCCGTTAAATCCTCACTATTTAGCCCTTAAACATTAAGTCTCCTTCTTTCTATTAAATGTTTAAGCTCAGATCAAGTTCCACTCTACTTGCCAGAGTAATAGTTTTTAAAATTTAGGAACGATCCTGAGAATCTGTAATTTTCTGCCATCTATACACCTTCTATTTAGAAAAATGGAAATTAGGCGAACTTTTATTTATTTTAACTTTTTAATACTCTCAACTATTGAGCTTTTCTATAAAATGTTAAATTATCTATGCACGCTTTTGAACCAGTTCCCCAGATTTGGGCCTTTTCCAGACGTCGTCTTGGCGCGTTCTCGATTCTTGAGCGTTGCCTCTGAATTAGACCTCTTCATCCATGCTGAGAGGTGGTTTCTTTTTGGTCTGATGTTTCCCGACCCGGGCTGGATATTCGGAAAGGATGCCCAACCTTAGGTTCAGACCGAACCTCTCATACTGTTGAAAGTTCGATGCGCTGCCTCTTTAGGTTTGGGTAAGATACGGGGCGGTGATTCGACTGGCTCGCTCCCATGGCTAGGGCTGAAGCTGCGCCTTTTCCAGTGTGCCAGACTAAAGTGATTAATATGTATGTATGTAGCCCCTTCCCAGCCTTCTCTTGTCTTCAATCTTTCCTTAATATTCTTTTTTTTTTTTAATCGTCTGGCTCGTCCGTTTTATAACAGGAAGTGAAGGATTTGACATTAAATACTGACGATTTCGTTTCAATGGCGTCTGCATCAAGTTTTCTCATCCGGCAATACAGTTTTAAAGTCTGTCATATTCAGTTGCGCATTGAATTCTTTGAGGTGGGTTTGTCTTTTCTGGTTCTTTTCTTAATTATTGTTAGATAAAATTGTCTACTTGTAGAATGATCTACAGCATTAGCTCTAGAGATTAAAGATTTTGATTTAAATTGTTAGAAAGGCGAAATGGGTTGTGGTTAAAACTTGGCTCAGCGGTTGGATCCGTGGCTTTTAACTTTTGGAATATTTGTTTTATGATTTTCTTTTCCCCTTCTTTGTCCTTTAATAATAAATGACCAACTCTGAATTGTCTTTTGTTTTGGTTGTTTTTTACACTTTCATTTGGGTTTTTAGTTTTATTGAAATAAACGATATTATGCTTTGGAGACTTATCCAGCTGGTTATGGCTATACGCATGGAGTCCAGGCGAGTCGGGGTTCTCCTCAATTGCTGTTGACTGAATCTATGGAACAAGGCAGCCCTCCTGGCTCCTCAAATAAATTTCAAATATCAAAATCAGCAGCAGGATTAGGGCAGTCATCCTATGAAGTGTTTGAGAGTGTTTTATATAATTAGATTTGCTGTGTTTTTCCAATAGCTATTAAATTTCGGATTTTAGGCTCTATAATTTAGGCAGCTACTCGAGGTTATGATATAGATATTTACTATCACTTTATGTTCATTTTGATTTATATTTAATTTGCCGTGGGAGCTATAACAGGAAGTGAAGGATTTGATATTGAATATTGATGATTTTGTTTTAATGGCGTCTGCATAAAGTTTTCTCACGTAGCAAAACATCTAAAGAAAAGTAATTACACAATGATCCAGTGCAAAAAAACAAGGTTTTCCACAAACCAATTAAGACTTTCAACTAATTAACATTTCATTGAGTATATATCTACAAATCAAGGATTTTGGGATCAAATCCCACAAAGCAATTCTATACCTATTCTTCAAATTCCTTCAAGCTTTTGAAAGTAAAACCAATGAATTATCAATATAATTTTACAATAATAAAAAACAATTAGAAGGCTTTTAGCCACCTCAAATTGCTCATCTTTTAGGCCTGAACCAACATCTCTTCTAGAAAAATACAACGATTCTAATTTAATCATCCTATCGGCCTCTCTTTGTACCTTTTAGTACAATTGCTAGTTTATATTTATTTATTAAAAAAAGCAGATAATTAGTCTTTTTATATTAGAGGGACTGACTTTTCTATATATATATATTTATTTATTAAATTAATTAAAAAGAACAGGTAATTAGTCTTTTTGTATTAGGGGACACTGACTTTTATATTATATATATTATTTATTTATTTAAAAAAACAGTTAATTAGTCTTTTTGTATTATGGAGACACTGACTTTTCCCATATATATATATATAATATTTATTTATTTTACACACATAGATCAATTAGAAGATTTAAATCTTAATTTCATAATACATAATTCTTCTTTACTATAAGAATCTCAAAACTTTCTACATTTCTATTATTAATCAATAATAAAATTTAAAATTTAATAATATTGTACGCGCATTCTTCATAATTATACATTATCATATTCTTTAAAATTCCTACACGGAATTGTTTTAACCATTTTCTTGGGTGAATATCTGAAATTAGCAAGTCTGTGGGATTGTGAGTGAGTTTTATATCTATTACAATTCTGTCATTGTGAGTGAGTTTTATATCTATTACAATTCTGTCAGTCATAAATTTCCTCCATTTACCGACTAACAAATATTTTCACTCATTCCTCCTTTAAGATGTAAATGGTGGTTTTCTTGGCATTCCTTCCGACGGGATATGTTCAATTAGCCCTGTTAGCGCTGTTAAATTGTGAATCAGATTTAATCCATAACAGTCTATCAGTTCCTCCATTTAACAAATTACTCAATAGTTGCACTGCTCCTTTCTCTAAACCATCAATGCCTGTAATTTGTCGCAAAGTTTATAATCTTCACTTCTTCTTTCCTTAAACCATCAAGATCTGTAATTTGTGACAAAGTTTATAATCTTGTGAACATCGACATCATATAGCTTGGTCATATAACCATTACGAGGTTGAACGTATATATCAAATGCATCGGCAATTCAAGTATGATAATTGAAATTGAAAGAAAGAAGAGCTGTGAAGAAAGAATCATTGGACCTGTTAAGTTGTATTACAGTACAAAAATGAATATAGATGTTTGTCATCTTAAATAAAAGAATGGAGGATTTATGCTTCCCACTACATGCTGATCAAAATTTAGGGCGGAGTTGTTTCAAAGTCCAACAAAGTCGAACCTTCAAGTTGGGTCATGTAATTGTTATTCGAAGTTTCGTTTCATGGCAGTCATCCCTCACCTCATCCACCCTAATTCTACTTCCAGCAAAAATGTCTGAGTTGTATTATCATCACACTAATATCATCTTGTGATCTTCTTGCTACTGCTACTTCTACAAGTCTTTTGCAAGCAGCTATAGGACCGCCTTCCAATGGTGTCAAATTTGTCTGCTTCTCAACGCAGAAAGGCCTGGCAATGTCTACCGCTTCTTGATTACCGACAGCATCCCACAACCCATCTGATGCCAAAATTAAGAATTCGCAATCAGATGTTATTTCAATCTTTCTAGTCTCTGGTTCAGCTGTTATCCATTCTTTCATGTGTGAGTCACCTATTGCCCTAGTTACAGCTAGGGACCCTTGAACTCGCCAAACACCGTGGCGAAGGTCCACAATTCCACCCAATTTCTCTATTCGTTGTCGTTCGTCGTCCCTTCCAGCTCGATGATCACATGTAAGGGCTTCAGAAGCACCGTTTGTGCTCAAAACTGCTCGACAATCCCCAGCATTGGAAACCACTAAGTTGCCGTCTATAATCAGAGCAGTCACACAGGCAGTGCCGCTGCCAACTTTCTGATTCAAAAACTCTGCATCTGTTGCTAAGTACCCATCTCTAACAGCCTGCTCAAGAAAGTTCTCTGTTTTGTCTCCCATGTCGACCATAGCATTGACAATATTTTGCCCAATATTTTCAGCAGCGAAATCTGAAGCTTTGCGCCCGCTATGACCATCAAAAACCCCAAAGAAGGCCTGTTTGGAATCACCAAGAACATTGACAAGGGCCTTGTGGGTGTCCTCCATAAATTCCCGGCGACCCTTTTTGCTTGAAACCGCATAATGAGAACCCTCCACGTTAACCTCCTTCGCCTGCTCCACTGCTGAGAACAGCGAATTTAGGTCCGGCAACTGGAGCGGAATATCCAGTCTCTGCGGACGTGCCCTCTTTAGCTGAGGCGAAGAGCACTTGCGGGCACCCGAACCATTCTCCACCGTGACATTGACACAGCTAGAAACTGACCTCATGACCGAGCTGTTCCCCCTCTCCCTCCACAGCAGATTCTGGTCTCTATCGGTTAGCACAGGGCTCAGCCCAGATACCACAAAACTGGCTTTGATGCTGCTGATCCTGGGCGTTTGGAAACCACGATTCGAAGGGGAGCCTGCCAATATTTCAGTATCATAATCGCATATGGAAGGGGACCTGCATGAGCCCAAGAACAAGGGAGAATTCCCTGCTGCAAGGCACGCCATGTTCACAATCTGCGGATGCTGCTGCTATTGTTGATAATGGTTGAGCTCGTTGCCTTCGAAAGCTACCTGATGAACGCAGCTGTAATACCCTCTCTGTTGTTACAATTAAATTGAATGTCTCGCTCGCTTGGTGAATCCGTCGTGGCGATCTCCCGTGAGCATTTATATTGCTTTAGAGCGTTGAAGTCAAATCCGATTTCCATTATGTTATGTCAAATCAGAATTCGATTTTGTTATTGGTCAACATATATCTACGCGAACCCTCCACATACAAGTAAAGATTACCACCGTGTATGCGCTGTAACGCGATGTGTGGTCATATATAACACGAGATTCCGTTTTTCCTTGGCCTGGTTCATGCATCCATGGGTCGTTGCAACCGCTCACCTTCGCCGCACCGATCAGTCGGATAACTCCATTTACTAGAAGGTTCCACGTAAAATCTTCCACATAATCACCGTCGTGACGACACCGCCCGCATCATCGTGAAGGAACGTTAGACGCACGAGGCCTGGAATTTGTCGTTCCCAGGAACGTGTTTTTTGTTTTTGAATGAGTTCAATTAGCTAAACAGCTGTAATTAATTAACGATTTTTGGAAACACTTCCACAAAAAAGTATTTATGTGATTTTGCCGAAGATTCTCTAAACAATATCATTTTCTTGTTTTCACGGTTAGTATTTTTATATTTCAGAAAAAACCCAATTGATAAGAGAGATTGAGAAATCAATCCAAAAATTATTTGTTGAAAGGCGCAGGCAGGTCATCAATCAAGATGGTTGAACGTATCAGGATTTCGAAACACATAAAGCATTAGAGCTATCGCAGAAGAAGAAAACCCTAAAAATGCTGAACGTATCAGGATTTCGAAACACATAAAATGCTTTATGTGCATTGGCTTTAGACTTGAGCGAGTGCACACTGAACCCAATAATAATGAACCCTATTCAGCCATGGAAAAAGCACCGAAATTACAAGACCAGACTTACACGTCCCTCGTAATGGGATGGCACCCGTGGCACTCTCTTTAGGAAGACTCAAGGATTCACGTAGCAAAACAGGAGCGGAGATTTATGGACTCATTTTTGGTAAAATTCAAAGCGAAAATATAAACACCCATCTAAGGCTCAGATAGAAGTTTTTCGTATCTTATATGCGAAGGTGGAAGCCTTTTGAAAGATTGAAAATGTAATTTCAAAAGATAAAAAATTTAATGAAGGTTCAACGGAAAATTCGCACTGTTATGTGCATTCAATCTTGATGTATGTTTTGGTAGTTTTGTGTGGTATGTAATATAATGTTCATGTTGTGTGTTCTCATCTTTTTATGTAAATATAGTGGTGTATCGAGTTTGGTATGATGTAATAATTTTTTAGTATTTTTGTTTTTATTCTTTATATTTCAGTTATTTTTATTTATTATTATTTATTTTTTTAAAATTTTGTTTATTATATTAGAGTTTTTTTTTAATATTTTGGTTTTTTTTTTATTTTTTTATATAGAATGGAGCACATTAAAAAATAAAAAATATTCCCTGAGTTATTTGTATTTAATATATAGTGAGAAACAAAAAAATTCTTATATAGGTTACAAAGTAGTTGAGTCATTCTACTTGTCAATCCTCTTTATGAGTGTGGGATAGATTGAAATACATACAAAAGTGAAATAAAAAAACTAAAATATTATAAAATAAATTCTAATTAAATTTATTAATGTCCAAGCCTAGTACCTAATTGACCATTACTAAATTAATATTGACCTTAATGCCTTTCTTTACTGGTCAATTTACTAATTACACCAAGCTTATATTGGCTTTTACATATTTCTCAGGACGTTGAGTCTTGCTGAGAATGTCTACTGCTGAGAATGTCTACAATGTCTACAGTTCAATTCTTTGTAGTACAATACTATAGTTCAAAAGAACCATCTTCTACAAGCTCTCCAATGAAGTACATCAACATGTTTGGTATGCTCATAGAAGATTGGATCTTTGGCAAGTTTTATCACCCCATGATTGTCACATAATAAGGGTTAATTGGTTTTATTTATTGCATTTGCATACCTAAAAGCATCATCCTATGCTAAACTTAATTGCACACTCCTTTCATTGCTCCTTAATTTTTTGCTTCTATTGACGAAGCGATACTATACACACACTACACATTTCTTCCTATTAGTCCATGTGATTGCACCCATGCAAAGGTAGAAGACATATCCAAAAGTGGATTTATTATCCTAAAAAAAACCTACCTAATCTCAATTTGTATACCCACATACCCAAGGTTCTTTTCTTCAATTATATGTGGTTCCAAAGTCATGTGTTCCCTTTACATATCTCAACACTGCCTTTGTTGCAATCTAGTGCTCTACCTATGGTGCTACCTTGAATAGGGAATTGAAGCTCACAATGAAACTTAGCTTAGGTATAGTGGCTATAAGATATATCAAGCTTCCCACTAGTTTCCTATATATTGACTTATTAATTACCATAGAGTCAGTATTGGCTAAAAACTTTTGCCCTTTCTCCATAGGTGTAGATGATATTTTACAATATATTATTATATACCTATCAAGAAAACTCCTATGATATATTTTTTGAGAGAAAAAGATGTTTCTACCTATTTGCCAAACTTTTACACCAAGATAGTAGTGTAGGAGACCTAAATGAGTCATGGAAAAAGCATTGTACTAGATTTCATTTATTTTATTATGTTTTCCTTGCTTCCTGTAATAATGATATTAAGTACATATGACTAGAAGGATTATACCATTAACATCTCTTTTGACATACATGTTAGAATATGAAGGAATTCGATAGAAACCCTGTTCGTTCAAGTATTTGTCAACCTTGATGCACCATACCCAAGGTGTCTTCTTTAGAACATATAAACCTCTCTTTAATTGAAAAACCAAACGCTCCTTCCCTATAACCTAAAATCCCTATGGTTGATACATGCATACATGTTCCTGCATTGAGGAAGGCGCTCTTTATAGTCATTTAATGGACCCTTTAGCCAAATTGTGGAGTTATAGCTAGAGCAAGTTGGATGGTGCTCATCTTTGTTATATGAAAAATGTCTCCACATAGTCAATCCATTCTTGTACTTTTCAAGTGTACCACATTCCTTGTACTTGACCTTGTGCAACTATTTACAACTAATGGGTTTATTCTTCAGTGGAAAAGATGTGAGATGTAACACCCCACCCCACATTTACCTGATTTTACAAGCTCACCAGCATAAACATGAGTTGAGAGTTAATATAACAACATTGGGTTATGTTGACAGTGTTGAGTTGAGAGTTACTATAACAACATTGGGTTATGTTGACAGTGTTGGACCCACCAACATGTGAGGGGATCTCCCCGAGAAGAAGTCCGAATTAGACCTTAGACCATTTGGTGTAGGAGTCCATTAGTGGGTCGTACGGTAATGCCTTGACTGCGATTTTGCATAGAGGCAAGTAAGATAACTATGTTGGTAGCAAGGGTGTGACAGCTACAGTGAGTCAAGGAAGGTGCATGAGAGGTTCTAACACATGGGGGTTGAGATGAGTGTGCCTCTTGGAAACCTATGATAGCACTCAGCTTGGAAGGGAACACACAAGCAAAGAGATATCACAACATGGAAGGCAAGTTAGTGAGCAACCCAAAGTGATGGTTAAACCAACAACACATTTCAAAAAGATTCATACATACTTATACAAAATAGTCTATACTTGCATGCGTAAGAAAGAAAATACATATATCATTTAGAGTAAACCAGATATCATATAATACAATACAACATATGCATGAAATGTGTTGGCTCTTATTATATAAAGCAATGTAAGTTCTAGTCAGACAATACATCCATGTCCAACCACTAGTCCTAATAGCAGAACGTTACAGCCACAACCGCCTGCTCCTCCAAAGAGATGTACTAGCTCTACGCAATGTAGAAGCCAAAGCTTGTTACAATACTCTCCAATCTCTCTCCAAGATAGTCTTATCAGAAGCTTAGCTAATCAAAAGCCTTTCTAATGAGTTATGAGGAACTATTTATAGAAAAGGGTGGAGTTACCCTTGACATTCCCCTTTGTGACAGTTCGATTACCCTCATGACTCTTCATCTACTCTATGACTGTTACATCCAACTATCAATAGTTGACCTACACTTGACAAGACATTACATTACAATGCACATGTACCCATGTCAAACAAAATTGCTTGAGAAAGCCATGCTAGAAATCACTCGGACTTAGAAAACCATGGAAGTTCAACTCCTCAACATCCTCATGCTAATAGACAGTAACATACTAATGCCAAGATTGGTAGTCCTTGGCAGTGTCCATGTGCTCCGTGGTGACATCTGCTTGGAACCTGACTTTTGCCTCCATAGCATCCGGGTACATTGCTCGAGCTCCTCTATCCAACTCGTCTGAAAGAATGCACATCATTTTCTTTAGTGTGGCCAGGCTAGCAACATACTTGTGCATGATGTCTACACTGATAGGAAAGTCTGGGCTGGTGGTAATGTGGATCAACTCGTTGTAGTATGAGTTAAGATCTAGTCAGACCTATGCCTTTGTCTTCACCTGGGTGAGAGTCCAAATAGATGGGATCGCATGTGTGCGTACCATAACATCCATACTATCCAATACTCATGAATGGGAAGCTTGTATGCTAGTGATGAGCTGCGGGAGCTCTTCATAGTTTTAGATCTGACTCTAGATACATGCCTTCAGCTCGACTGCATTTTCCCTCATCATCTTAGGCAAGTGGAGTGGGGTTCCCTTGTATTTCATCGTCCATGTTTGCATGTCATCAACAACAACATGCAAGTTCGTCAAGATGCATGCTCTTCTAGCACATCGTTGATGCCATTCATTGAGATGGACGACTGCCTAATGCATGGTACCAAACTTAGAGTACAACACTCTTATAATTGTGTCAAGGGACAATATTTCATCTAGTATTGCCTTTTTCAGTTTAGCTCGGACGGATGTTGTCACCAACTCTCCTCCTTTCTTGGTCGTCTATAGTTCCTTTGCCATTCACTCATTCTCAACTATCAGAAAGCAAACAAGTGAGCTAGTGGCTTCGACATACACTCTGGTTGCATCGGCCAAGGTTGTTGGATGTTTGCACACATCAGTCATGATCACTTGTTTTTCAACTTACGTAGCGATCCTTCGGAGTTGACACTCTGCGAGACTGCACAACTCTATGTTGAGATTCGACGAATGAGATGTTGTGCATCTCTCCTTCTAGCTGATCACCAAGGATCTCAGTGCTTCCTTGGTCACTTGAGAATTTCTCATCATCTGGATGGGGTGAAGCAGGTAAGTCGACCTCTTGGTGATGAGGCATGAGGTTGGTGTCATGTTCCAACTGCTACTACTCCATGTCTGCATCCAACTATTGAAGTGCTTGTTCTATCTCATGAGCGAAGTCTTTCTCCTGCGATGGTTCACCATGTTTGCCTGATGCCAACTATTCTGATGAATCAACTACTTGTACGGGCATTGTTTCATCTGTTTGCACATTTTGCGCCCCCTATTGTACCTGTTGATGTTGCGCTTCCCTCTTCTATTTTCCTAGCTCTTGTTCCTTTGGGAGTTTCTCCCTCAGCTCATGAAACTCCATCTCTTCTTCTTCCATTCTTCTCTTATCCGTTTACCTTTGCACGATTCGCATGTCGTGCTGGTGCCTCTTTGCCTCTATAGCCATAACTGATTTCTCTACCAATGGATCTTCTCGAAAATCGCAGTTTTTCTCCTCCTCCATGTGATTGGCAGTCTTGTTATCAGGAAAACTAGTCTCCATTCAGATCTACTAGTCCCACTAAGATGGGTAGCTATCTTAGAAACAAACAAACTAAAGTCACTTATGTTTTCCTTTATGAGAAATAGATGAGAGAGAAGCAGAGAGTACCAACCTCAGTCTTTCGCTTGGCTCCTTGCTTGTTTCCTCTCCCCTTTGACAGATCTTTACCACTCCTTCCTTACTTGTCCCACTTCAAAGAACACCTATAGAGTCAAAGCAACATAATACCATCAAAGCATAGAGATCTATA
>APFE031269900.1:10441-55531 GCA_000404065.3 Pinus taeda | reverse complement strand
GATGCCATAAGTGAATGGAACTACTGTCATGTTCAGACACCATAGACACATAATCTAACCCTGTACTTCCTTCTAACTGAAATAGATTTCCTACCTCCTTAGCTTTCATAACTAGTAAAATACCTTTGTAAATTTTCATTACTCCACCTTGAACTAGAGTTTTATATCCATTTGAATCGAGTGCTCCTAATGAAATCAAATTTTTCCTTAAATCTGGTACATGCCTCACATCAGTTAACATTTTAGTTGTCCCATCAAACATTTGCAGTTGTATACTCCCAATCCCCACAATATTACATGTTACATCATTACCCATGTACACAACTCCATCATTAATTGATTTATATGTCTTAAACCATTCTTTATGAATACACATGTGGTTTGATGCACCGGAATCTAACAACCAATGTTGGTCATGATTTGACACATTAACTGATAATACTTCATCACTCATACCTGAACTAGATGCCGAACCTATATCTGTCGTATTTGCCTCCTTCTTCTCTGTCGAAGAATCTGCTTTAGAAGTTTGCTGCTGTCGCTTCCAACAATCTTTCTTTAAATGCCCCGATTTGCCACAAAACCAACACTTTACCTTACTCTTCTTCCCTTTCGACTTTGAACGTGAGTCGCTCGGCCTACTGGAGCGTCTTTCTTTCAAACGACCTCTAACCATCATAGCTTCTGATGTAGAGGTTTCTGAACGTGACCTTCTCCTTGTTTCTTCTAATAATAAAGATGCAACTACATCATCAAAATCAATAGTTTCTGATGAACTAAGACTTATAGAAGTAACAAAATGATCCCAAGACTCGGGCAACGAGCATAATAAAGTAATATCTTTATCCTCGGATTGAATTTTTACTTCTATACTTTGTAATTGCACCAGAAGAGTATTAAAAGCATTTAAATGATCATCAATTGATGTACCTTCCTTCATTCGCAAACTGTACAACTGTCGCTTCAGAAGAATTCTATTGGTTAAGGATTTGGTCATGTACAGTTTCTCCAGTTTCGTCCACAAACTAGCAGTTGTTGTCTCCGACACGATATTAAATAAGACATCATCCGCCAGACACAGTCGAATAGCACTTATTTCTCTTTCATCCATCTCGACCCACTCATTATATGTGATGTTGTAAGCCTGTTTGGATTTTCCCAACAACGCCTTTGCCACACCATGTTGGACAAGCAAATCGTACATCTTCACCTTCCAGATCTCGAAATTATTTTTTCCATTAAACTTCTCAATTTCAAACCGGGCACTCTGAGTTTTCGCCATCTTGTATCAACCAAAAACAATAATATCCAAATCCAACTTTTAAATACCAGAAATTAATATATACAAAAAACTGCCTATGCCTTATATTACATTGCCTTTGCTTTAAAATATATATATATATATATATACATATATAAATATATATATCATCTGTATGTTGCAAAATTAAAATAAAAACCAAAAGAAAAAAAAATTGCAATTTGTGCCTGTGGCAGTCGAAACATGTTACAGTCGCTGAGTGTCAAGATTATCGTCAGATGATATCACTGTTACTAAAGTAACTTCAAATTTGTAAAAAATGGAAATTCAAAAATTGAATCCCAACTCCAACTTCAAGATCTGTGCATTTGGGCAAGCGACTACTTCCGTCGGTACTCCCACCACCTGAGCCTAGTGTAGGAATACACTACAAAATAAGAGGGTATACAATCCTAGCTCCATTAATTGCGGGATCCACGCAGGTAATACCAGCTCCATTAATTGCAGGCTCCATGCAGGTAATACCAGCTCAAACACACAATCCACTAGCAGCGATCCTCTCCACGTAGCTTCTCTGGTCAGCGCGTGATATGTCATACCTCCACCCAGCAATACCAATACACAAGTTCACACAACTCTGATATGTAATACCTCCATGTAGCAATACCAATACGCAGGTTCACACAGCTCAATCACGCACCTCCACGCAGGTTCAATCACGCAGCTCAACCGTTCAGACTTTGGGACCGTCACTCCTCCGCTGCGCGCTCCTCCAACATGCTCTGATACCACTTGTTAGAGCCAAAGGTGCGCAGCAGACAAAAAAATATACACAACAATTAAATCATGCACAGAAAACACAGAAGATTAACGTGGTTCACCCAATCAATCTGTGCTACGTCCACCAAACATAGGCATCGGCAATCTTTATTATCAAACAGGAGATTACAAAATAATCAATTTCCTCACAAACTTTCACAATCCAATATGTGTACGGGCATGTATTTTATAGCCAAGAGAATCTAACTGACTCATAAATCCTCTCACAACAAATATAGGATACATTAACTCTTTCCCAACTACCTAGAGTTAATCTAGCAACAAATTCCTATTGTTGTCACACATTAGAGATTTTTGCCTACTTTGTGAAACAGAAAATCTCAACATTTTAATTAAATTCAATAATTAAAAAATGTCATATGAATGAGTGACCGTTAAAGAAGTTATGGTTTTTTGGTCATGCGGTATTCATGAGCCATGTATTGGCCCATGGTATTATAACAATGTCTACTTACATATTAAGAATATCCACGATAAAGTGGGGATGAATCTCCATGGTTAAAAATTTGTTACATGTTTTTTTTAAATGTATATATATTTAATTTATATATATATATTTTTTTACTATTAATAATAACAATAATAAAGTTGTAATTTAATTAGTTTTTATGTTTTTTCTTTTCTTTTAATTTTAGCAACTTGAGATGTATGATGAAGTAAGTGTTTTGATGATTGTTATGGATTGATGTTTATCGCCATTTACTAGCCATTTAATTGATATAGGTATGCTAGTAATAAACATTTTAATGCAAGGTTGTAGAATTTCATAGTTACACTATTTTGTGTGGAAGTCATTTAACACCGCTTAGATGTCATAACTATGATATGATGCAACTCATTTCACATGGTAGTGGTTCAAATTTCTAGTCGAATTCATGAGAGGTTGAAAATTTGATTTTAATTTTGAGTTGGTAATGGTTCAAGTCTCAAGTTAGATGGATGAGATCGTTACAAGTTGATTTTAATTTGAATTTGACCACAAAGATACAAGATACAAATTGAATTCCTTGATCCATGTTTACACAATGGAGGTGAGTGGCGTATGCTGTGAAATACAAAAGTGAGGGTATAGAGAGGCAAAAACTACTATAAATTTTTTGAATCCTTAACAAATAGGAACATTGTTGGTTAAAGTTTAGCTGTGTGGTTCCTAGTGAGGAATGCTCCCTAGAACTAGGACGAAGGGATAATTTCTAACATACATGATTGAACCAAGGAAAGAATAAGAGGACCTTGACTAATCATTGTTTCTTCGTTAGAGGTTTTATTGGTCATAGCTTCTTCATTAAAGTTCTTGTTGACAAGAGTTCATGTTGTTAATGGTTCCTTGTTCGGCACAAGTCAATCTATCATATTAAAATTTTGTGGCTAAGAAAGTACATTAAAACAATGACCAATAGGATGGGAAAACTATTCAATAAGAATAGTGACTAATTTCTTATTCTTTTTCCTTGGTTAAAAGTTCCTTTGTGACTTATGGTTCCTATGGTTATATTTTTTGTTGACTAAATTTCATTCATCAAATTTCTTATTGGTTGTAGTTTCTTTATCAAAGTTCCTATCTATTACAATTCTCCATCCTTTTGTTCATGATGGTTCTTAATCAAGAAATTCCTTAGAATTATGATCAACATGAATTTCAACCAACAAGACCCAACATCAATATGACAACTTAGATCAATTAGGGAACAAGACAATCATAGTTCATTGGTCGTAGTTCCCTGCTCAAAGTACTTATCTAGGAAAGTTCCTTCAAAGTATCACTAGCATGACTTCTCATTAACAAGAACTCAAAAAGAAGGCATAGAGATATAAGCTTGGTCAAAGTTCTTCTTTGTCACAATCTATTTTACCAATAGGAACACTCATCATCATTTGACCAAAAAATATTTGTTAGACTTCTTTGCCAAGAAGAAATTTGACTAGGAAACTATAAGGACAATGAGCACTATGAACTTTAATGAAAAATAACTTTGTTTATTAGAGTACTTACATTAATGTTATTACTAGAGGATTAAATTTTAATTGTGTTTGTTAGAGATAGTTGAGATATTCTCTCAACTTATCTTCCTAAGTATGACTTGGATCTCACAACAATTCAAAAACCCTGTATAGACCTATTATATTTGTACCAATTTTAATATAGTATATCAAGCATGAAGAATTTTGTGATTATTTTATTTAAATCAGAGCAAGGTATCGAAACACATATGTTAACTTAGGAAAAAACAAGGCACTCTCACAAGGAAATTAAAGAAAATTGAGATGCAAGAGTAGTTGAAAAAGGCTTTCCAGATAAAGGGACTTTCCTATAACATAAAATAAAAAGCATGGAAAATATAACAACGTCTTCACATTTTCATTTGACCAGCAAAATAGATTTGAAATTCCATGACTGCATGCCACCAAGAAACTGTGTTCGTTTTTGGTGAAACGTAGACCTAGATCTCGTCCATGTTGTCATGCATTAATAAGTGATTTTATTTTATAGAAATGTGTCTCTCCTTAAAATGACAGGACACACTCACATGGATTTAAGTTTATGTTTTAACATGCACATTTATTATTTTCTTAAAATCTATTATCCTGGCTATTATTTTCATTTGTTATATAATTTCTAGATTTTTGGTAAACATATTGCTTAGTTATATAATTTCGATTTATATCATTTAAAATGATTTTTAGTAAATATATTGTTTAGTTAAACATTCTTCTGAATTTTAAAAAGTTATATTATTTTTTTATATTTGAAAAAAGTGAGTTGTTATCAGGTTAATTTATTTCTTTATATTTTAGAAACCTGAGTTA
This sequence comes from Pinus taeda, assembly GCA_000404065.3. Classification (NCBI taxonomy): domain Eukaryota; kingdom Viridiplantae; phylum Streptophyta; class Pinopsida; order Pinales; family Pinaceae; genus Pinus; species Pinus taeda. The sequence goes on along the minus strand of APFE031269900.1, from coordinate 50,622 downwards.
TTATTCAAATAATAAAAATAAGGATCGCAGAGAGATGGACAACATTCTAAATTTCACTCTAAAATCCACAAAGCATTTTACTCTAAAATCTACAAAGAATTTTACTCTAAATTTTACTCTAGAATCCAGAAAGAATTTTATTCTAAATTTTACTCTGAATCCACAAAGAATTTTACTCTAACAATAGTCATAGGAAAACCAATCTTTCTAACAATAATCATAGGAAAAGCAATCTCTCTCTTCTAACCAGAGCCTGAACTACATTACGAAACCATGTACTTATAAGTCTATATATGAAAATAAATACGGCCTTTTAATGTAGTTTGACTACTCTAGTTTAATTTCTTCTTAATCTTGATGGTAAAAACTATTCTAAATTTAAATAATGATTAAATTCAATTTTTTATTAATAAATTATTTTATTATTTAAATATAATTTTTATTTATAATTATAATTTTTATTAAAAAATAAAATTCGAATTATATTAATTTTTGTTTTTAGAAGCTTTGTCTGAGCATATTTTTATATCTAATATATCATTTCAATGAGATGGGGAATTGACTTCACATCAAAGAATGTCTTAACAGAGCAAAGAACATAGCAAAAAAAACAAACTAGTAAGAAATACATAGGTAAAAATAACCCTTAAATATAATATAAACTCTATGACATCCTATAAATTTATAAAAAGCAAGAGCCTCCAAATAATTGAAAGAATTTGCTCATTTATAATATATATATAAATTTACATACTAAAACAAAGAAAGTATAATATTTTTACATTATTCTATTATTATTTTAATATTAATTTTACCTAATTTTTTATTTTTTCCTATATATATGTTTTAATTTTTTCCCACTAATGATAAAAAAAGTGCACTTTAAAATTTTTGAACAATATTTAATTTAATATTTTTGTATTTAAAAGAGATTTACCATCATAAATTATTTTTAAATGATAGAGTATTGCATTTTAAAAAATTTGAGCAATACTTAATATTTTTGTATTTAAAAGACATTTACTATACAATTTACTATAAATTATTTTTTATGTGTTATTATATAGATAATGAATACCCTAACCTTTTTTTTTCAATTTTAACCTAAAGCAAAAATCTAAATTTAATTAAAAAATTAGTGTTGTTTTTCAATTTTATTTTTTTTAACTTATATATTAAAAATCTATGTCTTCCCTAATGGGCGTGACGAACATCGAGGCTCCAGATACGTGTGTAATGAATGTCTATATTCGATGGATGGGAAGGAGGATAAATATTTTGTCCTCCAATTACGTAAGGTGTAAAGTGAGTTTAACAGTGTTCGGTGTGAAATCTCATTCACTTCTACAGGAATGTGTGCCGGTATGGTAAGTTGGTTTATGACGACCTTCGGGGTTCAGAATTTTCATATTGCTATAGTGGTATGGTGTTTGGTAGCGTGTGGTTTGAGTAAGGGTAGCATGTCTGGTTTCATTGGCCCTCGAGTAGTCTAGGAGTGGTGGAGAAAATATCGTCGTCGCCCCCTCCACCATGAATGGTTAGAAAAAGTGTTAAGTCTTTCTCCCATTGTCTGGTTCCCCGCTTCTGTCGACGGATTGAGGGAATTTTGCATGGTGATTTGGTCAAACTTAGTGTCTATTTATTCCCTTCTTTCTAGCTTTCTCCCTAAGTGTTATCAATGCTTTGGGTGGTGTCTTTGTCTTATGTTTGTCGACTATCATTTGGGTCTTCCTCTCATGGTGTTCTTACCCTGAAATCCTAAGACGTTCCACTAGGGGAGCAACAATTGGAATTGGTAGTAGAAGGGCATTATGGAGGTGATTGTGGTGACAACCAATTAGCTTGGGTTCATTTCCTGCATCTTTGTGCTCTGTTTTCTAGTCGATCTGTCAGTTTCTTTGAGCCGAGGTGCTTCCCCTGTCAGAGGAGAAGAAGAGGCTTAAGTCTAGTTGGCTTGTTTATTATCTATATGATTTCTTGCAACACTCTTGGCCGGTGTGTGGTGGTTTTCATCTTTAAGGAGTAGGTTTATGCTGGATAATTTGGGGTTGGCTTTTAGTCCGCTTTGGTTCAAGATCTGTCGAGAGGTGTCGTAGATTGTTGTTTATCCTGTTTTGGGGGAATCTCCCTCGGCACTCACCATGTGTCCTGTTCCATGTAATTCTCACTCCTAGTCTCAAAAAAGGGGAGCTTTAACCATTCAATGTGGTCCTGGCATCAAGATGAAGGCAGTGCGGAAGGGACGGGCTGGTGAGTGTCCAAAATAGTTTGGACGGCTACTAGAGGTGTGATCCTATCAGTGTCTAGAGCTTGTGGTAGTAGAGGTGATGTGAGTGAAGTGTGGGGTGGTCATGGAGCTAGTGGTGTTAAGAGAGGTAGTGTGGTGCATGGGGGTCAAGTAGGGGTGCAGGGTTAGAATCGTTGGTGGGGGCATGTAGGAGGTGCATGCCAATAACTTCACTTCGATGCATATCGTGACCTTCTCCGGACTATTCTAGATCACTTCGAAGTTTGTGATAAGACCAGGAAGAAAGAACATGAGACTGTCATCATCACACTAAATCAATTGCATTACTTTAAATACCATGTGAGAGAAAGGATTGTGGTGGTTTGGCATGGAAAAAATAGTCTATATGAAAAGGTTGAGAAGCGGGAAACATAAATGGCTCACTTCGAACAACATGTTCAATGTTCATATCGTCCCCCTCCCCCTCTAGGGACTGGGCCATACAATCCAACGTCCATTACTTCTGATGATTAAGCTTGGTCTCAGGTGTTCTTCTGGTTCAATTTGTCTTTTGGTGTTTTTTGCCTATTAAGCTTTGGACTTCTCCCTTAGTTTTGCTATTGTTTCTTTGTCATATGATGATAGCTTTAGTCAACAAACCCGGTTGGGGTGAGAATACTTGCATTTTGAGAAATATGTACTTTCCTTTTGATGAATGAATAGAACCTCAATTTACAAAAAAAAAAAAAAAAATCTTTCTCTTCTTTTAATTTTTTTAATAGAAAATTATCTCACACTCCTATTAATTTGACATCATCCCCTCATGTATTATAAATATATTTTCACATCATACATACTTTACAACATCATAATTAATAAATTAACTTTATAATAATTTCCAACTATCACACTACACCAAAGGTTTAGGAATATGTGATTTGTATTCTCTATTATAATTGAAAGAAATTAAATTTATAATAATTTACAATTATCACAATGCAACAAAGGTTTAGGAATATATGATTCATATAATGATTCGTGGATTCAATATTTGACCTTGGTAGATCAACCAGGAACATTTTGTGTCCCTATCATTGGTGTGCAGTAGTGAATTGAGAGTAATTGGGGAGACCTCAAACATTTCTGATTTCTTCTAGTCGTCAACCAACCCGCTCCTCCACTCTTATCATTGGTATGTGGTAGTGAATTGGGACTAATTGGGGAGACCTCAAACATTTCTGATTTCTTCTATTCATCAACCAACCCCCTCCTCCACAATATGTTACCTTCAAATCAATGGATGTATTATTGAATTATAGATAGATGTAGAGGAAGAAACCTCCAAATAAGGGTATAGTGTAGAACATTCATTATTAAAAACTGTTTGGAAACCATTATCCATGTGGGAAACCAATATATTCTCAGCTATTGACCCATTGCAGAGGCAATATATGCTACCCATTAGATTATGTACTTGCCATAATCCAACGAGTGACATATACTACAACCCTGCATTAACAGGTCAATGTACAAAGATATAAGCCTTTCCAACCACATGGGGAGAGTTATTTGAGAGAAATCTCCGCAACATCTTTCCATGTCTTATCCCCTCTCACATGAACCTGTTTTTCCATCAAAACTTGCCCAATAAACAACGTCAATCACAAGCTAGGATATTTATTCCCAAGGCTCTCGGGTTTATTTGCGCCACATCCAATGTCTGGCCAACCAACCATTACAATATTCACAACTCAACATGATTTCCTTTTAGATTTTTCATTAACAATTTGAAGCCCACTTGAGCATTGTTACAAATCCATAGCAGGAACAAGTACAATTTGTGAGTTCAATTGTGCTCAACATGGATTTTCCTCTTAAAATAAAAATAAAATATTACAAATAGAAAAATAATGTTTTCTTATTTAGTTTTAATAAAAATCCTATTAAAATATCAATAATCCGAATCTCAATATGGTCACTCCATTTTTCATTGATATTACAACCTAATTGTAAAAACATTTCACTCACTCTGAGTTATAAATAAAATATTTCCATGTATGGTCATTAGATTTGTTGTTAGTATTAAAACCTAATGTAATGCTATTCGAAGCTTTGACTACTCCATCCTCTAGGGAAATCCTCTTGACATCACATGTAGCTTGCATGTCTATATCATAGATGGAATAAAATTTATCCCATATCTCCTTGGTAGTCTTAAAACATATTTCTTTTTCAACATATGACTTGGACAACCCTCTCATGATTTCCTTCCTAGTTTGTTTATCAAACTTATCATCTATTACTCCATTCTCCACAAATATTAATACATCCAAATCAAGATATTGTAGGTAGATTCTCATCCTTCCCTTCCAAGTTTTATAATTTGATCCATTTAAAAATGGAACTCCATCTGAGGTAATCTAGTCCTAGTTATCCATGATCCATGATCTTCCTTTCAACTATTAAATTGATTCTAAAGGACACTAACTCTAGTACCAATTGTTAGAAACAATGGAAACCAGAACACTACTGAGAGGGGGGTGAATCAATAGTGTGACCAAATTATACAATTCTTCACAAATTATACTTTTCAATCACTTTAGAAACTTTACATGGATTAGAAACACAACTCAATCATATAAAATATAACATAATCATCATCAAACATATTAAAAACATATACATAAGGAAAAGATATTATTTTTATTACAAGATTCAACTTTATTACATTAATGGCCCACAAGCTACTACTTGTAGCTTTAATAGCTAGTACAAAAAGGAACTTCTAGAATGCAACGAGGAGTGATCGCATAATATGTTTGATTGAAGGACTCCAAAATTGGACTCTCCAAATCATAATCAACATTAAGTGTGAACTTTTTTGCTAGTAGATTTTGTTACAAAATTGACAATGAAAATTGATTTTATCTATGTTTATGGTTGCATAAAATTCACTAGAAGAGACAAGAACGATATCACGAAGGTTCTAAGGGATTCCATGTGGAAATAAGAGCGCAATGGAGAATATGAGGTCAGAATTTACATTTTCAAATGTCTCCAACGAAGGAAGGATTAGCATATATAGAAAAAAGATAAGTTTCACATTGGATAAAAGGGAAAATTCTAGATTTAAATACATTATATTGTTACCTAGACCTAACTTTTTTGTTAGAAAATTAAAGAGGCATTTAAAGGTTACAAAAGGGAAAAAAAAAATGGAAGCGGGCAGGGGACATGCAACAGAAGGTTAGAGCATGCAAGAAGGGGGAAGGATGCTCATTAAGTTTTGATTACTATGGAACTTATGAACATTAATTCTATTTACTATAAGTGTGATTGTGCTTGAACGATTTTAGTATATTCAAACTTAATTATATATGATGTTTCAAGTCCATATTTTCTTTTTAAAGAGTTTTTTGGTTTTCTTATAAACTTGTTTTGGGAAGCTCTCAAGAATGAACATTGTTATTTGCATGGTTGTGATCTGTGAATAAACAATGATTTAACTGCCTCTTTCCTTTGTTGTATTAGTTTTGATTACACGTATTTATGATTGAATTAACCTTTCAATATTGGTGTCTTGAAGGATAATTTTGATCTGTAAATTACTTAAGTCTGATTTTCTATGAATGAATTCTCGAGATTTAGTTCATTGGAGTATTTTGTTTATATATCAATTGGACTAATACTAGGACTATAATGATTTATACACACACATGTATAACTATTTTGCCACTTACTTGCTGAACAATTTTAGGGTTTAAGTGTTGAGAGGTTTATCGTTTTATAGGAATTGTTATAGTAATTTGATTTTTCCTTAAGTAAGTTAGTATTGGGTAATTATGTGTATATTTTCATTTCATATTATTCTTGATGTGAAATATGAAGGAAATTCAAGACTATTATGTGCTTGTTTGAAAGTTACAAGATTGGAAGGATTTGTGGTTTTCTCTGTCTTTTTCCAAAATATCATATTAAAAGTTAACTAGATTCTAAATTATAATTGCATTTATAATTTAAATTAGTCATTTAGTTTGCATTAGAATCCACAAAATTACATGAACAAAATACAAAACATTATTTTAGATTTGTCTGAATTACATTAGTTTCTAGTTGTTTCCTTTTGTATGTATATGTAAATTGGATTTTGTATATTTGTGTATAATGTTGTTCATTCTATATTTAGTTATTAACACAAATACTTTAATAAATTATATATAATTACGTTTAATCTATTGTCTACATAATTAACATAAAACATCAACTCTAGTTCATGTATATAAAATTTTAGGATAACAGTAGGATATTCCCCACAATATCTTCTTCGCAAGAGGAAGATATTTATAAGCTAATAGAGCCTTTAAACCCGTCAGGAGTGGCTACTCAAACAATTTAAGTTTTGTGAATAAATTTAGTTTTGGTCGCATCCCCTTTGTTGACAAACGGTGCAAAAGGTTGCATCAACAAAATGGCACTAGAAGGAGGGCCTAACGTAAAATAAATAATTAGATCATTATCCCTCAACCTCTAATTTTTCTACATTCAATCATTCCTCTTTGTGTCATCTCACCACGCCCTATAAGGTAGTTTAAAGGACAAGTTGACCGATTCGAAGTCAAGTTATTTTTTTTCACATCTAAATAATGGCTCTGAAACATATCATTGTTTTGGAACTCGCTTTTAATTTTCATTTACCCAAGATTTCCAACAAGACAATTTCCCTCTTGTCAAGACTCACCTTTGATGGTGAAGGAAACACATATGTAGAATATCATCTTTAAAAAAAATTGCTAAGTGTTTAACACATAATATTATTGATCTTAATGTTCTTTACAGATTATTTTCTCTCACATTTTGAGCCTGGGTTAAGTATTGGTTCTATTGGTTCGAATATTTTCTGGCTAATTCCATTAATTCCTAGTCTGACTTTATGTTTTAGTTTTGATCATATTTTAACAATGTTTATTTTGATGAATTAGAGGAAGAATTAATTTATCCAAGGAAATAAATAGGTGAATCATTAGAAAATTGGGTTTCCTACAAAATTTGCAAGCAACTACTTTATGCACATAATTCTTACCCATGTCATTCAATTTTATTCAAGAATGGGGAAAGGAATGGTTCTTCTTACCAATTATTCTTCTCATCCAACTTCCTAGACTGATACTCATTCTCCTCGACCACTGACAATATTACATTTGATGGTAAAAGGGTCTTTGTGCATGTTTATTTGAATTTCCCTTCTGAGGAATCCGTGGCTGTTGCTTAAATGGAGCGTTCAACCTCTGTTGTTGCACTTTCTTTTTCCTTTCTAGACACTTGGAGCAAAAGTTCCCTACATTACTACAATAAAAACATATGAGGGGTTTCATAACTTTATTTTGATTCTTGGAAGTCCTTTCATCTCCATGATGCCACATTCCTTTCTTTTCCACTTTATTGTTGTTGGATCTTTCTTTAACAAAGTTGGTGGGTCCTTTTATTGATGTTTCTTGGTCACTTTCATCTTCCAACATTGTTTCAGCCTGAGAGGAACAATGTTTGGTTTGAATGTCTTGAAATTCTTTTGAAGATTCATTAACTGATCATTTAATGTTTTATTCTCTTCTTCCAATTCCATATTGTTGGCTCTGAATTTGTTGATCTCCTTGAGAGATGATATGAGTTTCCTCTTAAAATATGTATTTTCTTCAAGATATTCCAACTCAACAAAGGAGGAACTATATTCACAACAAGTGTCAATTTCACTCACATCTTGTTCAATAATTTGTTCCCTTGACGACTCTAGTTATTATTCTTCTTCACTATAGCTGGACGCATCTTCTTGTTTACCAATCTCAAGATCTGTTATTCCTATTAAAGTATCTCCTTCTTCAATAGTACTTGCAGTTGAGAAACTTTGATATAAAAGGCCTATTATGTGATAGTAACAACAAAACAAAAAATTACTTGCAGATTTCATCTCCTCTGAGTGTTTATCAACAACTTAGCTTGTTGATACACGAGGATCATCCTCTGACTCATGATATGCAAGTCTGTTCGAATCTTTGAATGCTCCATCCTCTAGGGAAATCCTCTTGACATCACATGTAGCTTGCATAATTATATCATAGATGGACTACAATTTATCCCATATATCCATGGTAGTCTTAAAACATATTACTTTTTTAACATCTGACTTGGACAACCCTCTCATGATTTCCTTCCTACATTTTTTATCAAACTCATCATCTCTTACTCCATTCTCCACAAATATCCATACATCCAAATAAAGAGCTTGTAGGTATATTCTCATCCTTCCCTTCCAAGTTTTATAATTTGATCCATTTAAAAATATAAATCCATCTGAGGTAATCAAGTGCTAGCTCTCCATGATCCCTGATCTTCCTTCCAACTATTAAATTTATTCTAAAGGACACTAACTCTAGTATCAATTTTTAGAAACAATGGAAACTAGAACACTACTGAGAGGGGGTGAATCAATAATGTGACCATATTATACAATTCTTCACAAATTATACTTTCCAATCACTTTAGAAATTATTCATGGATTAACAACATAACTTAGTCATATAAAACATAACATAATCATCATAAAGCACGTGAGAAACATATACATAAGAAACCAACCTTATTTTTATTACAAGCTTCAATTTGATTGCATCAATGGCCCATAAGCTACTACTTTTAGGTTTATCACCTGCTACTGAAGGGAACTTCTATCCATGCTCGTTTATTAGTCTTCATTGAAAGGGGTTGCTACCCCTTCTCTTTTATCAACCTCTACTAAAAGGGGCACTTTCCCTTGCTCATTTATCAACCTCTATTGAAATTGAATCTTTCCCTTACAGATTTACCAACACATATTGGAAGGAGCTACAACCCCTGATCTACAAGCCACCACTTCCTAACCCTCTTGATTAATTTTTCATCCATTTTCAAACTAGAACCAACAGACCATTTACCTCATAAAAAACCAGATTTTATGATTGCAAATGCTCACCAAAACCACCTTATAATCACCTTCAACAATCTCTTATTACTGATAAAATCACCATCAAAATCACTTTCAACAATTTCTCATTACTGAACACACCAAACTATACCAGCAACATTAATCCTTCCACTAATCACCAATGCAATATTTGCATCTCTAAAACACCTTTCAGATACCAAATATGATTATTGGTTTAGCTTTGATGCATACCAACGCTATTATGCATCTCGTTGCACCAACAACAACCTTCTTGGTTTCTCAATTTTTTCTTTTAAAGAATTATGGACTAATATCTTTAGAATTGACCTTTAGTTATCATGCTCTTTGACTTTGCATGGATTTCTTATTTTTTTCCTTTGTCTTGTTCAATTGAGTCTTCTAAATCTTCTCTTCAAGTTATCATTCATTGTGCATTTGTTTCTACTTGAAAAAATGAGCTTAAATGCCCAAATTTTCTATTATGGAATTTGAAGCTTTAATTTGCTTACTCTCGAATGCTTTCATGAAGCCACTAATTTTTCATTTTTCCTCCTTCAATTGGCTATTTTGAATATACTATTTAAGTATTCAATCACTACTATGTTGTTTCTTTGAGAAAAATTGAGTTAAATTATCATTTTCCTCAATTTTAGTGAGTTACAGGATTTAGCAGAGGTTCTTCTAATTTTAGCGAGGTCTAACTTTGGGGAAAATTCCAATATTATATCTTATACTATCAATGGGCTAAATTCCTCCACTTTCCTTATTCATGCTCACTTTATCAATTTTGGCGCTCGTTGTTATGTTTAGCATAAGTGCTGAAATCAAAGCTGTCGATTCAAACACGCCAAAGCCCACATGATTTCTATTAAAAATGTTGCCAAATATAATCGTGGGTAATTTTATTTTTATTTTAGCCCCAAGTTCCTCAACATAAAATTCTTCAAAATTTGCAACTCCACGATGCCTTTTGGCTCATCACTCCATGCCCTATGATCTTGGCGTTAAGCCTAAGCACTTAATTTTTTTAACCTCTGCACTTTTAAACTTCTTAAGCTTCGTGCCCTTTGCCTTTGTGTCACATAAACACTTGTGCAAGTGATTTTTATTAGTCCTTGATGCCTTATTAAAACTTCCGGGGTCATGTTGTCAAGTTTACGTGTCCCACGGGGACCACCCGATCCGTTTCTCATTAGTTTATGCTTTATTGTACTACCGCTATTAGCTGGTGCCTTATCTTCCCATCATTAACTTTTCTGTCAGACTTTACCTTGTGGGCTTAGATGTCCCGTGGAATTTACTCATTGTAGCCATGGGGCAATCACTACAATTCCAGGTTGAGTTGGATTTGATAATTTCCTTATCAGCACAATCCCCAATCATCTCACCTGTTCGCTAGTGCACCTCATTCAAACCTTCTGCGGTCCTGCTAACAGGATGACATCATGCTAACGTCACATATGCCACATGTCGTTATCTAAGTGGTGACATGTGTTTCCCAAAAATAGTTCACTCAGCCACCCAAAAAATGTAAAAAACACGTGCCACATGTCCACGTCTCATTGGGCCACGTCACTGCTAACGTCCTCATCCAGCTATGCACCTTATTTATATCTATGATCCAATAAACTATTCTTGCGTAACCTGCTTATTTCATCCTAACACTTAACATTTTTGTACGCCTTGGAACCTCTACGATTTACCTGGTGGGATGAGTTGTCATGGGCTCTACCATCTGGCTAATTATGTGCCGCCATGTGTCTGCTGCAAGAGGAGAGAGAAAGGGGTTCATGAGACCTAGTTTTGTGCCATTTTCCTTTATAAATTTATAAAGGTCCCATCCTACCTCTCTTCCTTTTGCCACATTACCCGTCGCTTTGGAAAACTACTTATGATTTGCGTGACCACCCTTAGGTTGTTTGTGGTTTTAAAAGGAGGGATGTGTAGTTAACCTCTTCCATTGATCTATGCTTAACGATCTGGGAAAAATAACCGTTGGGTGATCCACCTTGTCATTAATACCTTAACACTCTAATCCCACACATTTTTTTTGATTGGTTAGTGAGGATGAGTGGTGGAAAATCTACCTCAGAAATTGCATTCTTTTTAAATTGTGCCTTTCATCATCCTAGTCCTTCTTCTTTGGACTACCCAAATTTCTTTCGAGGCACAATCACTGGGCTGAGTTGTTATGTGCACTCTTCCTTCTACCAATAGAAAGCCTTTCCACCGTTGTTGTATTGTTGGCCATTTTTTCTAAGTCCTTAGTTTGTCTTCTCTACTCATAACTCTACCAATCTCCTCGGAGCACTTAACCAATAACAAATTTTCCAAATGACCTAGAGTTGTGACCATGTCTAAATAAGGTCAGGGTCTAACTGAGGTCGGAGCTCTATGAATTTTTGTTTCTTTGTTATCTGCCGACTCCATAGAGTCTCGACTACTAGCACTTTGACCATGTGACCTAGAGTTATAACGTTATTTCTATAAGATTAGGGTAGAATGAGGTTGAGGGTCATTTCTACTTAGCACTTGACTATCTAGCGCCCAACTTGAACCTTTCCTTTCTTTGACTCGTGTCCTCTTTCAAATCTTGAACTTTGATCTTCAGCAACTCTTGAAAGAGGATAAGAGTCAAAGAAACTTTGATCTTCATAAAATTTTGATCCATAAAGCCTTTTTCAGACTTCAATATATCGTTTGAAAGATTTTGTAGAACTTTATCCAACTGAGTAGGTCCCAAGCACACTTGACCTAAAATTCTTCCATGAAAATGTATTCAAAATATCTGCACCTTGACCACCTTTTCCTTTGCCATCAATGAAAACATAATTAATGCTTTTTGTTTTCCATCAATGACAATAGATTTCTAGCACGTTTCCATAACCATACAACTTCTGATGAAAGATAAGATTACAAGTAAATATTAATATGAATATTATAGTGGGATAAGGATTCATACCTTATTGTAAACGCCATAATTTAGGTGATGAAAAAAGCCTATACTCAGTCATACTTAGCGTGTAGTGCAACATTTATCATAATCCCTTTAATATTAATCCAAGGTCATAAGATATGTGTACAAAGTCCCCGTGAATCATCAACTGATGAAACCATAATGCAACAAGAACCATGTTAAAGAAAACAAACATATACATTGTTACAAGGTAAATCCTTTAAAAGTTTAAATTAAACCATTTTTTTCTCAAAGTTCATTAAATCAACTCTTTATCTAGTGGTGAATTAACTGAGATAGGATTTTTTTTTATTGAGGTATGTTAGAAGTGGTATCAGAGCAACATGTTACAATATTGTGGTATATGAGCCTAATTAAAAGAACTAAAAATAATATATTAATGCTTCTTACGAGATGAGGAAGAAAACAAAATTTCTATAGAGCCAAAGCAAAGAGAAGTAAAAGAACCCTGCCATGAGTAACTGAAATAAATTCAATTACATAAGTTAAGTTACGAAAATATGAATTAAACTATCGTTGGGGTACCCTTACCCATTACCCACTAGAACTAATATGTTGGGCACCTAGGAGAGAAAATAGTTATTTGGAATATTTATTATGAACAGATTTTAATCAACAAATCATGTCCCTTTACTGTTGGAGAATGGGTAGAGAGAGAATTTTATGCTTTGTAATGACGAAGAAGTATATGTGTAGACAAATGTAAATGAAGTAAGAAAACAATTCCTACACTGTTAAACAAATATAAACATTAGAAAGGAATGTTTAAGAAAGAAGGTAGTGTGTTGTATCTGAAATCATCCTAAAAAGCATAGGATTATCTGCTTGATGATTGTCTGTTAATAGTTGTGAGGCCCTTTTGTTAATATGCAAAAAAAAAAAAAAATGAAACATATAATATTGTTCATAAAGATATTTATGTTAAACCTCTAGTATAAATTTTTGAGGAAGGAGACATGTATGAAAAAGGGGTAAAAGGTACATTGGTGCCAAAGTAAGTAATTTAATTGTTACACTAGATACCTTGGAAAGTAATTACTTGATTGGTATAAACTACCTCCTTGCACATATATTTGATGTTGACAAATAAAGAAATACTTGATGGTAAAAATAAACCTTTCAATCCTGATGGAAGTTTAGTATTACACATGCATGGGAAGTAAGCCAAAAAAGAGAGGATACTATAGAAGCATTGTGAACCACTCAAAATAATAAGTGCATTGTATCTTTAAAAAAAAAAGAATATACAGAGAATAAAGCGTATATAGATAGAAAAAAAAAAAAAAAAGGAAGAAGAAGAAGAAGAATAAAGGGATCGATACATAAAGAAAAATATAGGGTGTATTAGTATACTTAATATAACTTTTTCACATTTGAATGGAGAAAATATAACACTTATGATTATAAAAATATTATTATTATAAAAGTATGTATAAATATGCGCTCATTAGGGTTATCTTCGGTAATTGGTAAGAATGGTTGGAATCATCTTCACCAAATCAAGTGCTAACAAGTAACATGGTTGAGCCAATAGGTGATCTACAACCCAGCATAAGGCACATGTGGATATGTAATGTAAGAAAGTTTGTAAACATTTGTAATGTGGGCGAATGGTAATCAATATATTTAAATAATTAATATATTTATAATAATAAATAATTCTAATAATTAAATAAAAAAACAATATATGTATATATATGTTAGTGGAAACCCTCAATGCTCAAGCTCTAAACGGAAAGGATAAAGAGATTTCCAAAAACTCAAAAAAGAGAGAATGGGTAAATAAATCAAACTTTTTTTAACATTTATTCATAAACCTCTTTATATTTACAAACTCAAGAAAGATGTTTATTTAAGTAAATCTATGGATGAAAACTATAGGACAATTTATAATACCATGGGATAAATACCATATCTATAAATAGGTAGATAAAAAAATAAATATAAAAGAAATAAAATAGAGGTAAATAAATAAAAATAATCAACTAAAATGGTAATAAAAAAAACTTTTTCCATATTTACTCCATAAACTATTTAATTTACAACACTCAAAAAGAGGTTATATAATGAAGCATATAGGCCAAATTATTATTAATACATGCAAAAAAAACATTATTAATCCTAAATTAATATTAAAAAATTATTATTATTATTAAATCTAGTATTCCATTTAATATAATATAATATTAATATTATTAAATTTAATAACTTTGGATTAATATGGGAGGGGAGAACAAAGATAGAGGTGGAGGGATAGGGGGAGTAACAAGGGAGAGATGGAGATAAAATAAAGGAGAGGGAAGAGGAGGAACAAAGAGAGAGAGAGGGAGAGGAGTGAGAGAGGTAGAGAAGGGTGATAGAGGGAGAAGGAGACATAAAGAGAGGACACTTTCTCTAACTCTAGATATATATGGGAGGGGAGAACAAAGACACAGATTGATAGAGGTGGACGGATAGGGGGAGTGACAAGGGAGATGGAGATAAAATAAAGGGGAGGGGAGAGGAGGAACGAAGAGAGAGAGAGGGAGAGGTGTGAGAGAGGTAGAGAAGGGTGATATAGGGAGAGGGAGACATAAAGATGGAGGGGGGAGAGAGAACAAGAGAGGGAGGGAGATAGTGAGAAGATTGGAGGGTAGAGAGAGAGAGAGAGAGAGAGAGATGGGGGAAGAGAGAGGTAGGTAGGAGAGAAAGGGAGAGAGAGGAAGGACCAAAGAGAGGACTTGAAATGGAGGAGGAGAGAGGGAGGGATAGGGAGATGGGGTTGGAGGGGGAGAGAGGGAGGTAAGAAGAAAAACATAGAGAGCGAGAAGTGGAGAGAGAGAGGAAGTGACAAGGGAGAGATGGAGAGAGAGTGTGAATTTTGAGGGGTGAGATAAAGAGAAAAAGAAGGAGAGATGGAGAGAATGAGTGTAGAGAAGGAGAAAGGGAGGGATATAGTAACTTAGTTGGAGAGAGAGAGAGAGTGATGGTGGAAGATATATGATTGGAGAGAGAGAGAGAGAGAGAGAGAGAGATAAAGGGATGTAGGATAGAAAGGGAGAGAGAGGAAGGGAAAGAGATGAATGGAGAGAGAGGAAGAGAGTGATGTGGGAAGAGATAGGATTGGAAGGAAAAGAGAGTTTGAGATAGAGAGAGAGATGAGGAGAGAGATAGGGAGATACAAGGAGACAGGGAGGGATAGAGAGATGGAGTTGGAGAAGGAGAGAGGGAGGGAAGAAGAAATGTATAGAGAGTGAGAAGTGGAGAGAGAGAGGGAGTGACAAGGGAGAGATGGAGAGAGAGAGAGAGAGTATATGTTTTGGGGTGAGATAAAGAGACAAAGAATGAGAGATGGAGAGAAGGTGGAAGAGGAGGAGAGAGGGAGGGATATAGTAACAAAGTGGGAGGGTGGAGAGAGAGAGAGAGAGAGAGAGAGAGAGAGAGGGAGAGAAAGGGAGAGGGAGGATGTGAGAGAGTGGAGAGAGGGAGGTAAAGATAAGGGATATAAGAATAAATACATAAAGAGAGAAAGGTGGAGAGAGAGAGAGGGAGAGAGGACAACAAGAGGGAAGAGAGATAGAAGTGGGGTAGAGGGAGACAAGGGCAAGAGATAGAGAGAGAGAGGGAGAGTAGAGGGAGTAATAGATAGATAGATTGGAGAAAGAGAGTATGTTTTGAAGGTGATATAAAGAGACAAAGGGAGATACAGACATAGATGGAAGGTGAAGACAGGAAAGAAGAGAGAGAGATGGAGGGAGGGAGGGAGGGACATAGAAATTGATAGATATGGTGTGAGAGAGTGTGTGTATTGTATAGAGAGACAAATAAGGAGATATGGAGGGAGATATAGATATAGAAAGAGGGGGGAGAGAGGGAAGAAGATTTCTTTCACTAGATGCATTGATTTCAGTGTAGATGGTGATTTCTAATCCTATTTGATTCCTTGCACTAGATGCATTAATTTTGTTGTAGATGTTGACTTCTAATGATATTTGATTATTTGAAATAGATGCATTGATTTCAGTGCATATGATTTATAATCCTATTTGATTACTTGCACTAAATGCATTGATTTAATTGTAGATTGTGATTTCTAATCCTATTTTATTTCTTTCACTAGATGCATTTTTTCAATGTACATGTTTATTTCTAATTATATTTCATTGCTTGCACTAAATGCATTGATTTCAATGTAGATCATTTCTAATCATATTTGATTGCTTCCCCTAAATGCATTGATTTCAGTGTAGATAGTGAGTGTAGACGGTGATTTCTAATCCTATTTGATTTCTTGCATTAGATGCATTGATTTCAGTGTAGATGTTGGTTTCTATTCCTATTTGCTTACTTGCATTAGATGCATTGATTTGAGTGTAGATGTTGATTTCTAATCCTATTTGATTACTTGCATTATATGCATTGATTTCAATGCAGAAGTTATTTTCTAATCTTATTTCATTGTTAGCATTAGATGCATTGATTTTAGTGTAGATTTTGATTTTTTAATTGATGTAATTGGATATATGATGGTACATTAGTTTTAAAGTGATTGGATTAACATTGTGCATTGATTTTAGTGTAAGCACAAAACATTACCCTTCGCGTGATCTTTTTTGGTTGATGTGAGTTATTGATATAACTCATTCAAAGTTCAATATACACTTATCTTTTGCTTATCCCCAGATCTGAAGCTTTCCTCTTTCCCGGGCTAAATGAAAACATTTTTAAGGCTTGTTGCCTTGTCCCATTATGCATTGTGAAAAGACAAGAAGAAAGTCTCCTCCTTATCAGTTTCAACTACGTAATGTGAAGAAATTGGCCTTCTCTAGTTGTGCACTACATAATATCATCCATTAGTGGTCCATCCTAGCCATTGAGACTGAGCAATGCACAATCCTCTTCCTCCTTTGTCAGCTGAAACTACACATTGCATAGTTCCAAGCCTTAAGCCATCCCTTTTTCAGATAATATTCTGAAATCCCCTCTCTCACGATGCATTGCATAATTCCATGACCTAGATTTCCCCCTTGTAGCCTTGTATTACACAATCTCTCTCCTGAGTCACTCTGAACTTCTTTAAGATTGATTGTTGAACTGATCTGCTAGAGCTAACATTTTTTTCCATGAGTGTCATTAAAGAAATTTTGAGTTCTAAAATGGGCCTCTTGAGGAATATTATAAAAAAATGGTGGAAATAATAAAATAATAATAGATTACGTCATCAAATTTTGGAGGGAAAAAAAAAAAAAAAAAAAAAAAAATACCCTTTCAAATCGTATTTTCAACTTAGTTCCCTAAGATTTTACTCGAATTTTGAGAAAGAGAAATCAGTGGATGCATAATTTAATTCATAATCCAAGGAGCACCCATGGTTCATACTTTTACTCGACCCTTCTACACGAAAAATGAGAAATACATGAAAAATGTGATTGCAATAATGTTTTTCATGCATTTCTCATTTTTCGTGTAGCAAGGTCCATAGAAAGTATGCAATATAGGTACTCTTTGGATGAGGAATTAAACTCCACATCCAACGGGCACTCCTGCTTGAAATTTGAGTAAAATTTTGGGAAGATAAGCTGAAAATACGAGTTGAAATTGACTTTTTTATTAATTTTTTTTTTTAATATTTTTACTTTTTTACTCCAAAAACAGTGAATCATCCCGCATGGTTGGAATCATCATCTTAAATCCTATTGGTCCTTATAAAGTTGAATTTGTTTGTACAATTTTGTTTTGAGGCCCATATTTTACCTCAAATTTTCTCTAATTATCTTTTGCCACATGTACTACAGGTCTTGAGCATATTTCTTTCTCATCAACAGATAACATCATGCCTCACAAGAGATCAATATAAAATGAGGCTAAAGAGAGAAGTACCAAGGAAGTCATTGAAACTCCTTTAATATCAGTGTTGAGCCTCACAAATGCTTCTTTCTTGCACCCTTTTTCACTCTATATATTTCATTTTGACCTTCATAATCACACATTGGGCATCAAATCATAGGAATTATGACATGGTAGGTATACAATTGCCTTTTATTTCATAAATTGATAATGTTATTTATTATTTAGCTTAATTTTTACTTCATCTATCGAATTGCAATGATTATACAATTAATATATGATTCTGCAGCCAAGTCCGTGGGTTGAGAGGTTCCAAGGTGCTAGCTAGGAAGCGACATATATGGGTAGGTGGCAATTGATGCACTCAATGATTTTCTCCTGCTCTTGCGAACCAGATCAATGGAAGCAGGTCCTGGTGATTCGATCAAAGATGAAGTCAACCTTTGTAGTCAGCAACAAGCGAGCGAGAACGATATATATGCCTCATGATTTGCTTTGATAATAGAAAATCATAAGCGAATTATGTTACGATATCTTTTGAATTCAATTATAGTTTCTGTTGATAGGGATTAGGCGTATAGCTCTAAACAATTTATTGCTATGAGCTCTATAAATATGCCTGGGCAGAAATGATTAGGTTGTTAAGTAAGGACGCGATAGTGATATTTAAACTCTGTTTTTAATGCTCTGTTTATAAAAGAATCATTTTTTCTTCTCATGCGTGGTTAAGTGTTTGATCAATAGCATGATTTCCTACTTCTCGTGGAGGGCCCCCTCGAGTAGTAAGGATTTATGTTTCATTTTCAGTAGATAGAAATTCTCTTTTTATTCTTCTAGCTTTCTATTTGTTTAACTAAGTAATTGCTTTCTAATTTCTTCCAGATTTTGAATTAAGTTCATTCTACTAATCATTTAATTTTTTCATAGATTTTGAATGCATATGGATATAGTTTGACAACAATGACATAGTGTTATACTTTAATCAATTATATATAATTTTATCTTTCTTATAGTCAGAGGATTTATTTGCAGAATTGGATGTTAAATTTCAAGCATGTGTGATCTATAATTCAAGCAAGTGGAATATATTTTATGCAGGAGTTTGTTTCATTTTGTTTTCATAAAAGTATGATTGTTGTTTATATAGACATGTGATGAGATTCAATAGTATTTTTTTCTTCTGCAATTGAGTGTATGTTTATAATTCTTATTTATGCAAAGTGTGGAACTAATTTTCATTTACATCAAGTGTGAGATTGATTTATAGAAGTGTGAGATTTCTATAAGAAAAAGTAGTTTTAAGCAAGAGAATGCAATCATCATTGTAGAGTTAATCTTGTTTTCTAGAAATAACTAATTTACTCATAGAAGGTGTGCATTTCAATAAATCAATTTAATTTAGAATAAAATGATTCTAGCACATATAGTGCACTTACACTTCATCGACTTACTACCCATGATTGATAATTTATGTAAACAATTAAGGTCAATTAGAATGTCAAACATGTTGGCGCCATTTCCGAGGAAGTGTATATAGGAGTCTTTTCTTTTTATTTAAAAAAAAAAAAAACAAAAAAAATGATATGCATAGGGAAATAGATTCTAGAGGTAGATTTGTAGGTAGAGGTAAAATATTAATTCCAACATCATCACTCACCCCACCACGACCTCATAGTGCCACACCACCCACTCAAACTCATATTCCATCATTTGTAGGAAAACATAAACTTCTTGAGATAATCACATATGAAACCCATCCTAGAGATTCAGCAATCTCATTAACTGAAGCAATAATAGAAAAAGAGGATCCTACATCCCCAATAGAAGGAGTAATTTTCCTATCTTCAACTAGAGAGGAACTTCTAGGAAAAGAACAAGAAATCCCTAGTGAATAAGAGGAGGAAGAAACTTATTTTAACTAACTATTGATAGAAGAACTAGAAGAACTAGAAGAGGAATTAGAAAAACCAATTTTGGAACCATATATTAGTTCTGAAGAATATACAATGGGTGGAGAAGGGGAAGGAGAGGTACATAATATCAATTGTGAACAACCTATGATTGGAGGAGGAAGAGGAGGACATAGGGGAGGAGGAAGAGGTGGAAGACGTGGAGGAAGAGGAAGAGGAGGAGGTAGGGGAGATCCAAAACCTTTTGGATTTCCTATCCTTGATGAAGATACAATAGCTACAATGAAAAACATCTCACCCTCCATCCTTCCAAATTTTCATGGATTAAGAAGTGAAGATCCTGAAACATTTATCTTTTAATTTGAAGTCTTGTGTAGATCTTATGATTACTTTCTTGACACTTAAAAGTTGAAATTATTTCCAACAATTCTTAAGGATGCAGCATTAAAATGGTTCATGGGCTTAGGAGTAAATTCTATAAGAACATGGGAAGAAATGAAAACTACATTCTTAGAGAAATATAAGGACTATTGTATGCCCCATAATATTAACGATGAAGTTTTTAAAATTATGCAAAAATAAGAGGAAAACCATGAAGATTTTATTGAAATATTTTCTTATAATGTTAAAAGGGCTAACATGCATGAATTAGATGAATAAAAACTAAAAGCTCCCTTACTAAAATCCATCAAAGATGAGTGGGTTGATCTAGTTATCAATTTGATGGGTAAGGGATATATTTCTCAGTTATCATTTGGAGAAATTTGTGAGTTATGCATACACATTTCAAGAGGTAAGGCAAGAACTGGGAAAAATCCAAGAGACCCTCTCATGTCTATGATTTATAAATCTGCAACTGGGACAGTAAGTAGGGTTGAATTAGGCAATTTTCTTGACAACTTTAAAACAGACATTTTGGGGAGTCTTAGTAAAAAAATAGACACCATTAAAGTGCAAAATAATAAAAAGGATGAAAATGTTGCATTATTAATCTTTTGTACCACATGTCTTTTGACTTAAAAAGTGTAGAAACCTATGTTATATGTGCATAAAATCATGATACAAAATAATTTCTTTCAATACCAGGTCTTAAATTTGTTTATCAAGAGGAATTAATACCAAATCAAGTAGATCCCCTTCATTTTATTGTTGAGAGATCGTGGAAAAATTCATAACCAAATATGAACCAAGGTTTTAACACTCAAGCATTTGCAAAACCATCACAAAACAATTGGACTACACCCATGCCTTGGAAATCTTGGCCTCAAACTTGGGCACAAGGATGGAAAAATCCTTATGGAAAATATCCTCAATATCAACAACCTTACCCTGTTTTTCCACCACAATATTTTTCTCAACACGTTCAACCAACTCAACCTTGGAATCCAAATCCACAACTTTCATTACCATTTCCTCAAAGACCAAATCAATTTCCTGCTCAACCACTTCCAAATCAAAATTATAATAAAAATTCACAACTTGTTTACAGTAGAGTATTGGAAAATAAGTCCCCATCAATTGTTATTCAGGAATCTAAAAAGGAGAATCTCTTTGAAAAAGAGAAATCTCTTAATCAAGAAGAAAAATCTCAAAAACAATCACCCCTGTACATTCTTATGATATTCCATTAAACTCAACTCCCATAATAGAACAACCTTCAGTATTTGTCCAAACACCACCTTTTCCTAAGAGATTGAAAATTGATAAAGGGGTAGAAAAACATATTTTATTGCATGATTATGATATGATAGATGAACTGAAGAATCTTTGTATAAAACTTCCTTTGTTACAATATGTCAAGTAAATACCAATATTTGCAAAGATAGTCAGGGAATTAAGTATTAAAATACCAGGACGAAAGAGAAAAGAAGTCAAAACAATCCAATTAGTTAGAAAAATTGCAAATATCATGATGGGAAAAACAACAATTTAGAAATATCTTGATCCAGGAAATCCCATTGTGAAAACACATATCAATGGTATCAAAATTCCAAACACATTGATTGATTTAGGAGCAGCTATAAACATCATGAGTAAACAAACTATGAATCAGTTGAAACTTCATAATCTTCAATATACACCTACATTTTTGAAATTAGATGACATATATGTTATTAAACCTGATGGTGTATTAGAAGACATATTTGTATCCTTATATTCTTCGAAGTACCTTGTTGATTTTATGATTCCAACACTCAAGAGTAATTTAGGAGGCCATCTATTGATTCTAGGAATACCATGGTTAGCTATAACTGATGCTTTTATAAGTTGTAGATCTGATGATATGTTTATTTATGATGGAAGTTCAACAAAGAAATTCACATTATATCCTCCTGCAAAAACAACAATAGAGGTAGAAAGTGAAGAATGGATAGATGATGATATTGATATACAACCAATCTTTGTTACTTCACGAATTGATGAAGAGGGTAGGATTTTGAATTTAATGGAAAATAATGAGTCGTCTCCATATTGTGAATCTAATCAAAATTTTCAAGAACAATGTAATATTGAATATTTATCATCTCGTCAATTATCTTTACATTCTATGGAAAAATTTGTCAATTATTCAATATAAATATTTCTAGAAAAAAAAAAAAAATTGAATATCAATAATAATCTGCAAGAATTTCAAAAGAAAGATTTAATAAAAATGTTACAAGAACATTCCTCTTCTTATGCATGGGAATACACTGACATGAAAGGATTTGATCCCAATACTTGTATACATCATATTTACATTAAAGAAAATGCCAAAGCAATTTGACAACCTCAGAGGAGAATGAATCCAAATTTAAGGGAAATTGTTAAAGAGGAACTACGAAAAATGTTGAATGTGAATTTCATTTATCCAATATCAAATAGCTAGTGGATTTCACCATTGGTAATTATTCCTAAAAAGAATGGAAAATGGAGAGTATGCATTGACTATAGGGAATTGAATAAAGCCACTTTAAAATATCATTTTCTACTTCCTTGTATAGATCAAGTTTTAGATACATTGGAAGGAAAGAAATGTTTCTCATTCTTGGATTGTTTTAGTAGATATAACCAGATCCAAGTAGCTCCAAAAGATCAAGATAAAACCACTTTTACCTGTCCATGGGAAACCTATGCCTACCGAGTATTTCCTTTTAGATTATGTAATGAACCTGCAGCATTCGAAAGGGTAATTTTAGGCATTATGTCTAATATAATTCATGCTTGTGTGGAATCTTATATGGATGATTTTACTGTCTATGGAAATTCCTTTGAAGAAGCTCTTAGAAATTTGGAAAAATTTCTCATTAGATGTAACCAAGAAAATCTATCATTAAGCCATGAAAAATGTTTTATGATGTTTACTAAGGGAAATGTTTTAGGACATCATGTTTTAGGGAATGGAATTAGAGTGGATACATCTAAAGTAGAAGTTATTTCTAAATTATCAATTCCAACTTGTCAAATAGATGCTAGAAGTTTTCTTTGTTTTAATGGTTACTATAGAAGATTTATAGAAAACTTTAGAAAATTGTTTCTCCACTTTTCAAATTTCTCACAAAAGATTGTGAATTCATTTGGAATTTTGATTGCTAAAAAGCTTTTGAAACATTGAAAGAAAATACTAATGAAGCACCCATTCTAAGAGGACCAAATTGGAAACTATCTTTTCACATTTCAATTGATGCTTCAAATACAACTTTAGGACTTGTACTAGGACAAAAGGATTTAACTCCTCATGCCATTTACTACAACAGTGAAAATTTGACTCCTACAAAGTTAAATTATACTGTAACAGAAAATGACTTTTTAGTTGTTGTCCATGCCATTCATAAATTCAGATATTACATCACTCATTTTGAAACCTTTGCACATACAGATCTTTATGCAAATAGGTATTTAATGAATAAACCAATCAATAGTGGTAGAATTACAAGATGGTTATTGTTGTTACAAGAATTAAATATTACTATTTTTGATCGACCTGGAAACAAAAATATAGTTGCTGACTTTATATCTAGGATTCAAAATGATAATAATGATGTACCTTTAGAATATAATTTTTCTCATGAATATCATTTTGAAGTATCTATTAAATCTCCTTGGTTTGCAGATATGGCTAATTATTTGACTATAGGGAAGTTACCACTATATTTGTAGGTTTTAACCCCATATATAAACTACCTACATACGAATTCTAAAAATAGAAAATAAACAATGGCGAGAGCATAAAACATAAAACAAATATACAAAGAGATTTTCCCCTAGATCCAAAAACCGAGACTATGAGATTGATTTTTCATTATATTCCTTTCAATGTTATAATACATATATATACATGCCTAAGAATCCATAAACCCCAATCCATTAACCTTGGATTGGAACATAACCGTAGTTCCCTTAACCGCATCGACAAAAATACCATGGATAGAAAACCATCATGCCCAAAACCATGTGTGAAAACCATGTAGAAAACCATAGTAGGTTCACCCACCTAATATAGGGTCCAAAAAAATTTCCTTAATGTGCTTCACCAAACCCCGTAGAGGATGGCTACTGCCCCCGTGTGACCCTCCTTCTCTGCCTGGTGCAACGAACACATGGTGTTAACGCTACCCCCTGTGACCCACCCGCACGTGAGGCTAGTCGTGGAAAGAATATAACACACACCCAACATTCTCCCACTTGTTGTGTTCTTTTCATGAGGGTCCATAGGAGAGCTTAGTCATCGGTCCAGCCCTACAATGCCCATTGTTTGTCTACACCAAAAAAACTTCTTAGTGCTCACAAAATTGGAGGTTTTTTTGTAGTCTACATATGTTCTCCCTAAGTTTTAGGGTTCTAGTATAATTTTAAATTGAGCTGGAAATTAGATCACTGAGTTTACTGTATTATGTTTAGTTAAATTAGTTATAAATTGTTTTGGAACTAATAGAGGACTAACAGTCAGTTGGTGAACTAATGCATCCACTAGTGGTACTCCAGTTGACTGAAGATTCCCTCATGAGAAACTCATGCATGTCAGTTCAAAGAAAGAACCAGTTGAGACTAGAGTGCAAGGGCAGTGTAATATCAGTGGTATTATTTACTGGAGTGTAAATATCATGCATGCATCAAAGATTGATCATATATTTGGATTGCACAGTTTTGGAAGCATGAATTCCCTTTAAAGACAAGTTATTCATCCTAGGAATCACGCAAGATATTAGGGGCCTGGAGAGATACACAATTGGCTAAGTGTTGGCCAAGAGCTAGCTTGTGAGCTGAGAGGGTTGATCATACTTTTGAGGAATTTTTCTAGTGAGAACAAGCTTTGTATCTTGACTCATATTTATGATATATGCAATAAAATAGTGGGGTTTTGAGTAGTGGCTTTCCCTAGATACATCTTGTGTTATGTTCCATTGATTCATCTCATTCTTATTCTTATTGCTTTCATTGATCTATTGGCTTCTGTTGATTGAAAGTAGAAGTAGATTCTTGTCCTACACTTTAGTAAATTGCATGAGCTTGTGAATATATAGGATTTTCTACATGGTGAGGGTGGAGGTGGTTTAACCTCTAGATTCCATCGGTTGTTCTTGGATTGGTCATTCTATGAGATCCCACATTCATGCTTGGAATATGGCACAGGGGTGACTGGTTGAAAGAGAGATTTTTTTCAACCATGTTTATGGTCGAGTGGTGCGTGGAAGTCTTGAACTTGGTTGGATTTTCCTATGATTAATAAAAGCTAAGTTTTCTTACTTTTGCACCGATTTATATAAGAATTTAATGTCTATCCTGTATCTTCTATTTACATGGTTTAATGTTGGTTATAAGCATGGTTATGTGGCTGGTTTATGTCATGGTAAATTCATGTATTTACTTGTAACTATTAAATGGATGGATGCAAGACCTAAATGATGATATAGTAGCTCAATGGACTCCGAGGTGATCCTTTTGATGAATTTTCACAATTTGTTCCAGTCATTTGTACTTTGTCTTGTATCCTAGACTTGTAGGTTGCATTGATGCCAAGTGTTTGACATAATATCAGTCCTGGTTGGGGATGCTTAGGCCTAGTTCTAATGGTGATTTTGATTTATCAGCGTTGTTATAATTTTTTAATCATCTCTGAAAGTTACAACAATTTATGGGCAAAGGCTAGGATTATGGGATAGAAAAGCAGCCCAAATCTGAGGGCTTCACACTACTAGCAATTTTGGACCAGAGTCGCTAGAAGGTAGGCTTGTGAGAGCGACTTTGAGTTACTATTTGCTCCTTTTCCCATAGCATGAGAGTAACTAAGGGCTAAGAGCTACAGAATAATAGTGGGACCCATGTACATGCTATCTGAGTGGTTGACTTGTCTCCTGAGTGGTAGTTTGATGATGTTGGATGATTGTATGTGATGTTTCGTTGATTCCACTTCCTTAAGATGACATAGGAGGTCGAATCTAATTGTAGTAGCATCTCTCCTCATGTTTACCCCGGTTAGCATGGTTACTTTGGGTAGACCTGGGAGGGGGTGTTACAGATTGGTATTAGAGCATGATTGTTCTCTCTTTGGGTCATATCTGGTGCTAGAGATATGGTGAATGTGTTGGTCATGCGTGCATGATAATTGCGTGTGTGGCTCTTACACTTTTGTTCCATGTGCCTAAGTCACTGCATCATGTTGATCATGGTATAAGTAAGGTTATCATGAGTAACTTGATTCCGATTTTATGCAATGCATCGTCATGAGTATATGACTAGTTATACAATTATATGCAACTTGATTACATTATTGTATGTTGGGTTTCACTCTTAGTTATTTGATTACATGCATCAGTCTTGTAGGTTGATTACAAGGGTTCATCGCTTATGCTTGACTACATGTGGTTATATGTATGTGTAGTTGATTAGTCATTGTTTTTGCAGGTTGACAGTTGCATGAGGAAATGTGTATATTGGAGTATTGGTTTTTGTCATGCATGAGGTCCTAGCATGCATTGTTGATATGGCCTTGCATTGATGACTGGACCCTAGTTACTATGATGGTTATGCGTTGATTCACTTATTGATGTATGTCTATCTGTATTATGGTTATGTTATACATGCATCACACAGGTTTTATGATCTTGCAACTAGGTTATCCTCCCCGAGTATGCTAAGGTATGTTGATTTATGGTGATTTGGTTTAGTTAACATAATATGCCTTACAGGAAAGAGATCGGATGGCTAGAAAGGTGGTAGACTACATAGAATCTCCACATGAATTAGATGGGAAGCATGTTATGGGGCACTCTTATGACTTAGAAGACACCTTGAGAAGCCTGAAGGAACAAATAATGAGTTGCAAAGTAGACAATGACAAAATCATGCAAACACAAGAGAAACATGCAGAAGTGAATGCGATATTACTTTAGAGTTTGTCAAACTTGCAGTGACAGGGACCTCTTCAGATCAACCATGGACATGAGGATAGAAATAATGGGGTATATGGCAACAATTCTCATAGTAGACACAGGTTAGATAGATCTAACACTATCAAATATGGAAGGTTGTTGGACACTCTGGATAGGAGGGGTGACACACACATGTATTACTCTAGTTCTAATTCTGATAGGGATCATGATCATCAACATTATCATCTGTATAGGAGAAATGATAAGGGATATTTGCCAGGTGAGTTCAATAAGGAAAAGATGGCTACCTTTGATGGAGAGATGAATAATTTGCAGGATGTGGAGGTTTGGTTTTTGGCATGTAGAAATTCTTTAGATTGCATGATTACTGAGAAAAAATCAAAGAAAGGATAAGCGCTTTTCAGTCTCAAAAGTAAAGCAGATATTTGGGGGAAGACGTGATGAATGTCAAGGAAATACATGAGGATGAGTTAACTTGTCATGCATTTGAAAGGATCTGCAAGAAGAAGTACTTATCTGGGAGGTACTATGATGATAGAGCTAATGAGTTTTATTAGTTGTGGATGGGTTCTATGACAGATGTGGAGTATACTAGCATATTTTTGGAGTTGTTGAGAAATGTGCCTTACCTTAGAGAGGAGAATTCCAAGGTTCAAAGATTCACCAATGGATTTCTAGTTTCATAAAGAGATCGGATTGAGTTCGATGAGACTAGAGTGTTGGAGGAGGCCATCTGAAAGTTGAAGCATTTTTATGAGTAGTCGAAGTGAAAAGTTGAGCCGAAACATGAATTGAAAATAAATGAAAAACTTAAAGGAAAATGGACAACAAAGAGAGGAAGACCTCAAGATACAAGTGAGAAAGATAATGTAGTTCTTTACAAGAGATTCAATGCAGCTAAGAAGGGACATGGAGAGCAGCAGGTTAGAGGCAATGGTAAGGAACCATTGTAGTGTTGGATATGTGGTAAGGATCATCATAATAGGGATTTTTTGCATTATTAGAGTGGTGGTCAATCATATATCTACAGTCATCAGGAGGCGCGTATAGTTGGTGATGTTGGTCATAACATTCCTCGAATTTGTGCAGTTGTGGACAACAGGTAGGTGGATCATGAGGCATTGATCATTGAGTTGGAAAATAAGCTTTGTGGTCAATTTGTTTCTATTTTGATTGATCCTGGATCTAACTATAGTTATATTAATCCTTACCTGGTGGATAAGTCTAGTTTGAGAAAAGAAGTGCATGTAGAATATACAATTGGCTACAGGTACAAAGAAGCGAGTTCACTATTGGGTAAGAACTTGCGCGTTTGAGTTAAATAGTATGCCTACAATAACGCATTTGAAATTTTTTCCACTAGGATTGTATAGTATGCTTTTGGGTATGGATTGGTTATAACTTCACATAACAAAAGTGGATTGCTTCAACAAGGCCATTGAGTGTGTGGATGACAGTTGGGAAAATAGGAATTTGTAGGGAAAGAATAAGCCTACATCAATAAGGATGGTTACCACTATGTAGACTAAGCGTAGTTGTAGAAAATGTTGTGTGATGTTTGCAGAACACATTTCCAGTGACAAGGGTAAGGAGGTTGAGGATGTTGATGTGTTGGGTAGGTACCCAATATTATAGCAACTTCAAGATGTATTTCCTGAGGACATTTTTGAGTTTTCAACTGATAGGGATGTATACTTTTCTATTGAGTTAGTGCTAGGGGCAGCTCCAGCATCAAAAGCACCTTACAAGATGAGCACACCTGAGTTGGTAGAATTGAAGTTTCAAATAAAGGAAATGTTGGACAAAGGATACATCAGACCCAGTGTGTCACCTTGGGGTGCACCAGTGTTGTTCATAAAGAGGAAATATGGTACTCTTAGATTGTGCATTCATTACAGACAACTAAACAAGTAATGATCAAGAACGGGTACCCTTTGCCATGGATTGATGATTTATTTTATTAGATAAAGGGAGCATAATT
Organism: Pinus taeda; assembly: GCA_000404065.3. Taxonomy (NCBI): domain Eukaryota; kingdom Viridiplantae; phylum Streptophyta; class Pinopsida; order Pinales; family Pinaceae; genus Pinus; species Pinus taeda. The sequence continues at coordinate 21,352 of APFE031269900.1, read as the reverse complement.
GTTCTCTAAGATCGACTTGAGATTGGGATACCATCAGGCATGCATCAAGAAAGATGATATCTTCAAGAATGTGTTCAAGACCAGGTATGGGCATTATGAGTTTGGTTTTGTCCCATTCAGTTTGACTAATTCCCCAGCTACATTCATGTGTTTGATGAATAGCATGTTGTGTCCTTATTTGGACCAGTTTGTTATTGTATTCATCGATGACATACTAGTATATTCTAAGAATGAGTACGAACATGCCAAACATTTAGCAATAGTGTTGAGATTTCTAAGAGAGCATCAGTTGTATGCTAAACTTAGCAACTGAAACTTCTTATAGACTGAGGTACACTACTTGGGACATGTTGTCTCCAAGGAAGGCATAGTAGTAGATCCATAAAATATAAGGGCCATCATGGAATGAGCAGATCCTAAGAATGAAAATGAGGTGAGATCATTCATGGTATTGGAAGGTTACTACATGAGCTGCATCAGGAACTTCTCACGCATTTCATATCCTATCACATCATTGTAGTGGAAATGTAAGAAGTTTGAATGGACAATAGGATGTGAAGATATCTTTGAGTAGCTTAAGCACTTGTTGACACATGCACTAGTGCTAAAGATTGCAGATCTGGACCAAGAGTTTGTTGTGTGTATAGATGTTTTCAAAAGGGGACTTGGTGAAGTTCTCATGCAAGAAGGACAAGTAGTGTGCTACAAGTCACGAAAATGAATGAGCATGAGCATAACTATCTGACGCATGATCTTAAGCTAGCAATGATTGTACATGCATTACAGATGTGGAGACATTATCTTCTGGGCAGGGGGTTCACATTGATGAGAAATAATAGTGGGATGAGGTATTTGTTTGACCAGCTGAATCTAAATGCCGGGCAGGCTAGATGGTTGGCGACCCTTAGTGAATTTGACTTCAAGATTAGATACATCAAAGGGAAGGATAACTGGGTTGTATATGCTCTTAGTAGGAAGGTACAGGTAAATCATATAGAAACTATAAGCTTCTATGGGACAGAGTTACATAATAGGATCTTGCGGATAGGACAACGAGATGACAAATACATGGAGATTATTCACAAGTTACAATAGAGTACAGGCACAAGTATAGGTTTAGGTGCAGGTACAAGTGCAGGTATTGGTATAGGGGATCAAGATGCAAACTATCATCTCATGGTAGATGGCTTGGTGAGGTTTTGAGATAGGATATATGTGCCGAATTTTAGTGACCTCAAGAAGCTTATATTGAGGGCATTTCATGTGAAACCGTCTTCAAGTCATCCAGGATATCAAAATACATTAATAGTGGTGAAGAAGTTTTACTATTGGTCGAATTTGAAGAAAGAAGTGGCTGAGTTCATGGCTAGATGCTTTCATGACTATATGGGTTTGGAATGGGGTAAAGCCTAAGATATAAGGTGATGGAAAATTCCTAAAGGATAGTGATGGATTCTAGATGGCATTCCAAGTTCTGTTCCATTGTGATGAGAGCACCCATTATGGTGTGATCACAATTTGGTGAGGGTGGATGTGGTTTAACCTCTAGATTCTCTTGGTTGTTCTTGGATTGGTTGTTCTATGAGATGCCACATTCATTCTTGGAATATGGCACGAGGATGACTGGCTGAAAGAGAGATTTTGTTCAGCCATGTCTATGGTCGAGTGGTATGTGGAAATCTCAAACCTAGTCGAATTTTCCTATGTTTAATAAAAGCTAAGTTCTCTTACTTTTTCACTGATTTATATATGGATTTAATGGATATCCTATCTCTTCTATTTACATGTTTTAATGTTCGTTATAAGATGGTTATGTGGCTCATTTATGTCATGGTTAATTCATGTATTTAAGTGTAATTGTTAAATGGATGGATGCAAGACCTAATTGATGATATAGTAGCTCAATGGAGAAGGAGGTGATCCTTCTAATGATGTTTCACAAGTTGTTCCAGTCATTTATACTTTGTCTTGTATCCTAGACCTATAGGTTTCATTGATGCCAAGTGTTTGACATTATGTCAGTCTCGGTTGGGGATGCTCGGGCCTAGTCCTGAGGGTGGTTTTGATTTATCGGCGTTGATATAATTTTTTTAATCATCTCTTAAAGTTACAACAAGTTATGGGTAGAGGCTAGGATTATGGGATAGAAAAGTGTCTCAAAACCCTGGGTCATTGTCACAGAACTCTCAATTTTGGACCATAGTCGCTGGTAAGCAGGCCTATGAAAGCGACTTTGAGTTTCTGGTCACTCTGTTAGGTCCCTATACTACTAGTGTAACCCCTTATTGTTATAAGTACAACCTCTTTATTATATTTTTGTGCCCATGTAGTCCCCATATTGTTATTATTGTGCCCCATAAAAGCCCACTGTTTTTATTATTTTTCCCTTACATTATTATTGTTATGTCGGCTCTGATTATATTATGACCCCTTAGACTCCTATATATAGAAAGGAGGTCTTGTCATTTGTATCATATCTAAGAATTGTTCAGTTTTGTAATGTAAAGGAGGTTTCCCCTCAAAGAGGCTTATTTTTAAGGCGTTCATCTATCTTTTCTATCTTTTTGTGAGCTAGTTTCATAACATTTGGTATCAGAGCTTTGGATTCTAGGTTTTTCGCTGCTCCAAATAGGTCATCGTGGAATGTTCACTATAACTTTTTGTCTGCAATGTTTTAGAAGCTAAAACAAAGGCACATTTGAGAAGAAATCGGTTTTTAGATGCACCCACTTGGAATTATTTCTGAGATGCCATCAAGGAACAATATTACCCTGTTGGGAGCTATGAAGATAAATACACCAAGTGGACTACACTGCGTCATGGAAGGGACTAAGATATGTCAGAGTTCACAAATATTTTTCATACTCTTCGCACAAATCTGGGTATCAAGGATTCTAAGCATCATTTGGTACTCAAGTATCGTTGTTGTCTACAAAAGTGAATCTAGGATGTGATGAAGTTCCTGGACATCTTCTCACTTGGAACTGCCTATCGATACATTGTCAAGGTCGAGCAGAAATTTAAACAGAAGAAGCAAAACTTTGGATATACGAATTTGAAGCAAGGGAAATGCACCCCCAAACTATAGAATAGAGGAAAAATCCAAGGCATTATGACCCAGGACAACCTGTCTAAGCTGCAACAAAAGAACAACACCATGAAGACAAAGAAGGACACAAGAAAATGGTGTGAGTTCCATAAGAGCCCCACTCACAACACAAGTGAGTGTCAAGCCAAGCAATCACTAGTGGGCAAGCTGATGGCTTCCAAATAAAATGCATGTTCCGACTCTGAGTCAAAAACCGATAAGGGGAATGACAAAGGGAAGAAAATTATTAATTCGGAACCTAGTGCCACCGTTACCACCACCAAGATCCAGAAGATTGAGCCCGAAGATCTAGAGGAGGGGAAGCGACTCTTCCACTCACAGATGTGGGTGAAGGGATCTCCACTGAAGTGTATTGTTGATAGTGAAAGCAAAAAGAACTCCATTTCAACAAAGGTCATGAATTGTTTAGGCCTATCCACCACACCAAAACCATAATTGTACACCATCGGTTGGCTTCACGAAGGGTGAGTTCTCCATGTCAGCCAACAGTTTTGTCTTCCCTACAACATCAAGCCCTTCACATATGAGGTACTATGTGATGTTGCTCCTTTTGAAGTTTGCGATGTATTATTAGGCCAACCATATTCATGGAAACGTCGTATTGTGTGTGATTCTAGGTCTCGCAATGTCATTATTTATTTGGGTAATAATTTATACTAGATACTAGCACTAGCTACCACCATCTATTTGAAATTTGCAAAGAAATGTAGTAAGATCATTTCCTAGATCGGGAAATTTGTCTTCCTTATGATTCTCCATCAGAGCAAGAATAAGACCATGGCCACATCCATAGCCTCTGGACAACGATCCTACACACTGCAGCAGCAAATGGACAAGGTTGTGGAAGAGTATAGGGACATTTTTACCTCATACACAAGGGTACCCCTACACTGTCAGGTCAAGCACTCCATCAATCTGACCCCGGGCATGTTTCTACCCAACGGACCGATCTACCAATGCTTTATTCTAGAGAACGATGAAATTAAGAGGTAGAGTCAGGAGTTATTACTGAAAGGGCACATCAAGCCAAGTTCATCACCCTGTGGGAGGCTGATCATGATGGTACAGAAGAAAGATGACACCTCCAGACTATGTATTGACTATCAGGCACTAAATAAGATCACTGTCTGGAATAGGTATCCAATCCCACAGATCGATGACCATCTAGAAGTTTTTTTATCACCAGGTACCAATTGAACCCTACGATGTGTGGAAGAGTGCCTTCAAATCCAAGGAGGGCCTTTTCAAATGGTTGGTCATGCCTTTCAAGTTGACGAATAGCCCCGCAACCTTTATGCGTCTGATGGAAAAAATTTTGTGGCCCTTTACCAACTCGTTCTTGGTATAGTACTTGGATGACATCCTGATATTTAGTCAGAGTTGGGAAGAGCACATACACCATACCCACCAAGTCCTCCAAACCTTGCAACAACATAGATTGTGTGCTAATTTGGAGAAATGCACTTTTGGTATGACCCGAATTCAATATCTGGGGCACATCATCAATGAGTGGGGTGTGCATGTGGACCCAGCCAAGATAAGAGTTATTTGAGATTAGCTAGCCCTAACCACTCTAACAAAGCTTTGTAGATTTCTAGGTCTTGCCAATTTCTATTGTAGGTTCATGTTGGGATTCTCTCATATCACTTGGCCTTTGAGTCAAGTCACCAAGGGTGAAGCAAAAGTGAAGTTCTTTTGGTATGAAACCCAACATAAGGCATTTATTGAGTTGAGGCATTTCCTCTGCTCTGCACCAATTCGCATGTTACCAGGCCTACAACAACCATTGTAAATTTAGATAAATTCCTCCAACTATGCTATTGGTGCAGTTCTTACCCAACAGGGGCATCCAGTGGCATATCACAGTGAGACACTTTCATATATAGTCTGAAAGTATCCCACTTATGACATAGATATGAATTCTATTTTATAGGCCTACCGAAAATGGAAGCATTAAATTGTAGGGAAGGAAACTATCATCCACACAGACCACCGATCCTTTCAGTTCATATAGACACAAGGGAAGTTGCAGAATGATCACCATCATAAATGGTCCAAATATCTGCAACATTTCCTTTTGAACATCACGTACAAGAAGGTAAACACCAATAATATTGTAGACTCTCTTAGTCGACCACTGGTTATGGTGCTAACTATTGTGCTCGACTCTTGTGGGCACGAGACTTCAAGGTGGTCACATCTTTACAAGAGCGATCCAAAATTCGATAACGCATACCAGATGCTCCTGGAAGGCAATCATGTTCTGTATTTTCACCTTCAGCGCACACCCTTATGCCACCTGGGACACCTTTGTGTTCCTACAAGAGAACATGCCAAGATTATTTGGGAGGTGCACTAAAATTGGGTCGTTGGATATTTCAGCATAGCGAAAATAGTGGCAGCGTTGTAGAAGTATTTTTATTGGTCGAACTAGCGACAATATGTTAGGAATTAAATTAGATCTTTCACTTCCTACTTCATTTCCAAATCAACAATCAAGAAGCAAGTCCTATATACTCATCTTCCTACTCCTAGTCAGCCATGGGAATCCATCTCCATGGATTACATGTTGCACGTTCCTTCTACTAAGCATGGAAATGACTACGTGTTTGTGGTCATCGACAATTTCTCTAAGATGACCATTATGATGGCCTACAAGAAGAGTATCACAACAGAATCCACTACCAATCTTTTCTTTAAACGAGTGTGGTTACATTTTTGGATCCCACAGTCCATTATCTCAATTCGGGATAACAGGTTCATGAGTACATTTTGGTCAAGCCTTTGGCCGATGTTGGATACCAAGCTCTCTAAATCCACGACCTTCCACCCCCAAACTCATGGCCAAACAAAGGTCGTCAACAGGATGATCGTGCACATTTTGTGCATGTACAACTCGAAGCATCCACACAAATGGGATGAAATCCTACCCTATGTCCAACAAAGCTGCAACAGATCTCTCCATAGCTCAACTGGCCACAACCCCTTTCAGGTGTGGTAGGGATTGCAATCATTATGTCCCATTGATGTGGCCATACCATTTGCAGCTACTTAAGCATATTCGGTTCATGTCCTGTCTGAAGCTAACATGGCTAACAACATCATTGAGCGCATTCAACACATCCACTAGTAGGTCCATGACATATTGGAAAACGATGATGCTAAGTACAAGCAGTGTCATGATCAACATCGAGCGCCACACAATTTCCAGTGGGCAACAAAGTTTGGTTACATTTGCAGAAGGAGCACCTTGCTAGGCCCCACTGCAAGCTTCACCCATTTCGATATGGGTTGTACACCATCACCAACACTGCAGTGGACAATGACTTCGAGCTCAACATTCCGTCGTTCTTTGGTATGCACCCAATACTCAATGTGGACTGGCTATGACCATACTTTTCACCGTTACTCGACACATCAGACATTGCATAACAACTCACACCAACAAAGTTAAATCCATACTGCATGGAATAGGCCAAAATTGATCAGATCATGGATACGCAGATTAACACTCGCCAACAAAAGATCCAATTGTATCAAGTTGTCAAAGCTAACTAACTCCTATACCAAGTCAAGTGGTCACCATGGACTATATTCAGTAGAAGCTTCCCCATCACACGGAGGCACTCAACGCAATGGGGACCATTTCTTCCAAAGGGGGGAGGATTGATCTAGGTGGACATTGGTTTCCACCTGCCTCTTCCACTTGGACCCCCACCATTGTTTCTTTTCATTTTCCTTAATTGTAGCACAACTTACTATTTTTCGTAGTTTTTTGGGTCCTAAAATTCTGGAGCCATTCTGAGAGACTAAAATACGTTTTTAGGGAAAACAGAGTGACCAAAAAACTGCCAAATTAGCTCACTAGTTTTTTCCAGCCTCCTCTTCGACATATTTGAAACGAGGTATTATGATAGCTAAACGAGGATCGTATGCCAAAGTTACGACCCCAGGAAGTTGACATTCCAACTTACCCCAACGGGCCCACAAGCTTTTCGCGCTTCATCTCCTAGGGTTATGTTTTTGGATGTTTAGAGTTTCTCATTGTTTCTCAATGATAAAAATGCCACCGAGCCTCATTTTAACACAGTTCAAAGGCATGTAGCCTCCACCTCTCTTATCAGAGATAAGCTACCATCACCCGGGCTAATTTATTTCTAGTTTGTATGTAAGCATATTTCAGTTATTTGATATTAATGAAATGACATTTTATTTATGCTGCATCTATGTGTTTATGTTTATATATGTATTTTTTGTGTTCTTGCATAAGTCCAAATCATCAACATCAAAAAGTTGTCCAAGGTATGGCTTTGATTTTGATCTTATATACTGATGGTCTATTCTTGACAGGAAATGAGCCTTTGATGATCAAAGTAAGAGGGAGATGGCCTCTGAAGTTCGAAATGAAGAATGATGGCATGGCAAATTACTTTCTAAAGTTGGAAAAAGAAAATCTGTATTCTAAAGTTATTTAAGAAAGTGGAAATGTGAATCCTTGGACACTTCAATTGAATTTCAAGAAGTTATGAAGATATAGTATTGAACCTGACTTGGAAACCAATAGTTGATTGAAGATCTGCCATGATATTCTTAAGAAGTTTGTATCTTTAAGCACGATAAAGGTTTAATGTGATGTTGTTGGCATAGCTAGCTATGAGGCAGGGTGAAGAAGATCTTTGGAAAATTGTTTGAGCGGGTTCTGGATATGATAGGGATACATTGTGATAATATTGAGTGCGATCTGATTGATAGAGAATTACATATATAGCTGGGACTAAGATCTCTTCATATATTGAGACAACAGTGATATACAAGATAAACTTAGGCTTATGGTTGCCACCTACGTGAGAAGGAATATGAATAAAGTATCATTTTTTGTTTTATATATATATATATTTGATTTGATGTCTTGCATACTTATGTTATTATGAAATGATGATTAAGTAGGTACTAGATATGAGCACGAAGATATGTTTCTAATCTATACAGAGCAAGAATAATCGAGAACATTGATCCATCGCCTACCCCCTGTCTGAGCTCACAGGGTGAGGAATTGAGATGAAGGGCTCCTGGGGTTGAGGGATCTTTGGACAATAGGGTCATAGATGTTGCTCCCATATTTGTCACCCACAAGGTGTGCGTGATCCTTGTTTGTTTTGATAAGTCGGGTATCTTCCCCTATCTTTGTCTATGTAGAGTATACCCTAATTGGCATCATACCCACACATTGGGCTTGTTGGGATTATCCCTCCCCGTTTGACCAACATGTTGAGGAGGCTTGGGGGAGTGTGATCCTTAGCTTTGGTATGTCGAGTATCTCACCTAAGCTCAGATTATGATGTAGGTATTCTACCACGTGACTTTTGAGGGTTGTTGTTAGGAAGATCAATGATCCATAAGATGGTTGTGATCCTTACATCATATCGCAAGTGGTATCTCACTAATTTATTGCATCATGGGATGGTTTTGATCCTTGTTTGGTAAGTGGTATCTCATGCATTGCGTGAAATTGGGTGAGAGTGTCTTGTAGGACCTTCCTCATTGTCATTTCGGGTTGAGATTGTGCTCCCCGGTGTGGTTTTAGGTTGAGATATGATTCTTGATGTTTTTCTTTATTGAGCTAGGCTCTTTGATGTTGATTTAGGTCATAGATTTGGATCCTCGTTGATGTTTCCAGGTTGTACAATTGGGCTCCATCCTAGTAGTGATTTTAAGTGATAATAGTGGCTTCCTAATGAATAAAGGGTGGTATCTTAGGCTCCCCTCTGATATCAAATTATTCTTCTTTTGGATTTGAGAATGTTCAACGCATGAGCAGGGACAATCAAGAGACAAGTAGAGATGAGCAGAGATGAGTAGTGATGATGTTTGATGAAAAGGTACTTGAGGTTGGATATGATTTGATGATAGGATTCTTGCTATGATTACATGATGCAATTGGAATTTCTCCATAGCCAATAGGAAATGTTAATTTGGCAGCTTAGTGACAAATTCCCACCATAGGATGAGATTCCTCTTTTTGAGAAGACCAATTTTGACTATTGAAGCACTCAATTTGGGCAAGGGAAAGTGTATTTTTGAATTAAAGCCCACATGTGCATATTTGATCAAGTTAACCCTAAAGAAAATTGGACACCCTTTAAACTCTATAAATACAAGTGACCTCAACCTCATTTGGACATCATCGTGGAGCATTCTTCGATTCTATTCTTTGGTTTAGCTCACACAAGTATTTGGAAAGTTCGCAGAGATTGATTGGCACAGGTCCGAAATTGTAGGGTTTGAAGCTCGCATCTATTTTTTTAGGGTTTTGGATCTCAATCACAAGCATGTTAAGGATAATTTTTTATTGCAATCACAAGGATTTTATGGAGAAATTTCAACTGCAATCGTAGATATTTTATGGAGAAATTTCAACTGCAATCGTAGATATTTTATGGAGAAATTTCGACTGCAATCGTAGGCTTGTCATGGAGAAATTTTGACCAAAGCCTTTCAGGTGCATGCATGACACATCTTTCCTGCGACTAGGACCTAAAGGTTGAATTTTCAATTTGTTAAACTTTTCACTTGTTGACCACATGGTTCGGTAGTTGACTATAGACAATGACAATTAATTACAGGTTCCTAAATTAGGGTATTTGATTATTGGCATTGTTGGATTAATCTCATGGATATTGTGTAGTCGATTTTGCTGGATAGATTTATGATGAAAGATATGAAATTGTACTATGTTATGAAACCAGCTCAAGAAAAGATAGAAAATATAGATCAACGCCTTAGAATTCAGCCTCTTCGAGGGGGAAACCTCCTTTACATTACATAAATGAACAATTCGTGGATGATACAAATGAAAAAACCTCCTTTCTATATATATGAGTCTAAGGAGTCACAATATAACCCAGCCAACCTAACAATAATAATATAAAGCCACAAAAATAATAATAGAGGGATCCTATGGGGCACAGTAATAACAATATGGGCACAATAGGGGCACAACAATATTAATAAGGGGTGCAACTACAATAGTAATGGGGTAATCACTAGTATTATAGGGACCCAACATGCCCCTCTCCTTCAAAAAAGTGTTGTCCTCAACGCTTGATTAGTTCTGGATGCTTCTGTATAAAATTCTCATCCTCCCATGTGGAATCTTCAGCAGATAAGTTCTTCCACTTGATAAGATACTCTGAAATTGATCGATTTCGTAGCTGTCGAGTTCTTGTTTCTGTGACTGCTTCTGGTTCCAATTTAATTTTTCCTTCCTCGTCAAGTTCTGCAATATTGTTTGAACTGGGAGCTTGTCGCTTATAACCTTCTTTAAACATGAAACATGGAAAACTAGGTGCAATCGAAAAGTTGCAGGAAGCTCCAATTTGTATGCCATAGTACCAATCTTTTGCAACACCTTGTACGGACCATAATACTTTGGTGATAATTTATTATCCTTCTTAGCTTGCTTGAGGGACATTTGCTTATATGGTTGTAGTTGTAGGAATACCCAATCACCTACATCAAAACTTCTTTCCCTGCGATGTTGAACTGCCTGTTGTTTCATTCTATTATGTGCCAACACAAGGTTATCCTTTAAGAGTTGGAGGATTTGTTGTTGATGTTCGATGTGATGTTCCACTACTTGAACCTTAGAATTTTCTCTTAAATATGATGTGATGGATGGTGGTTCATACTTATAAAGTGCCATAAATGGGGTCATTTTTGTTGCTGTATGGAAGGAAGTGTTATACCACCATTCAGCTAGAGGCAACCATTTGACCCATTGTGTCTGTTTATCAGATACAAAG
>APFE031269894.1:41744-87734 GCA_000404065.3 Pinus taeda | reverse complement strand
AATTGCAAGTAAGAAACAAATTTAAAACCTAAATTATATTTTTTTGTGGTTTTCTAGGTTGGTTTTGTGGTTTTCTAAATTGTTTTGAAGGTTTTTTTTATGGTTTTCTTGGTTGATTTTGTGATTTTTTAAGATAAGGGTTTTTTTGTGGTTTTCTAGTTTTTGTATGGTTTTTTTTAATTAATTGGTTTTCATGGTTTTAATGTCATGTATGTTTTTTTCATATTATTTTAATGTCATGTATGTTTTTTTCATATTATTTTTAATAAGTTATACAAATAACAAATTTTTTTATTTTTATTTTTTTGGAAAAGGAAAATTAAGAGAAAAGTGTGATGAAGAATTTTAAAAATATAGTTGTATTTTTTTATGCATTTAAGTAAATAATAATTATGATTTTAGATTTATTTCAAAAATTATTTAGGTCTATTTTCTATTATTAGTTTGGGAAAGTGATTGAGTTCTCCTAAGAATTATCCTCCTTTGTTTTTTAGTCAAAATTATGATTTTGAGCTATTAAGATGAAAAGATTTATGGAATATTGTGTTGGATGGATTTTAAGAACCCCAAGTCAAGGATCCTATGAGGCCATGATTCAAGATCAGAAGGATCATCTCAACCAACAAAGAAGGATGATGCAATATGATGTAGAATCATTATTTATCTTTCAGCAAGGCTTATATGACAACATTCTTCTCAAAGTTGCAACCACAACCAGGTCCAAAGAAGCTTGAAATATTTTGAATATGGCATACAGTGAAAGGGAGAGCATCACCAATCAACAGAGCATTGTAGTTGTTGATAAAGCGACTATTGTGACAAAATAAGAAGGAGATTTTGACATCATAAAAATAGTTGGAGAAGTTATGGAAGAGCCTACTAAAGTACAAGAATATAAATAAGTCATAGAGATTGCAATTGTCATGGATAGTATAGATAATTTTGTTGGAGAAATTATGAAAGGAAAAAGTGACTTTGTATGAGATGCAAAGTATGAACATGGTGAAGAATGTGAATCCTACTATGTAAATATGCATTTAAAGATTAAATTGAAATTGTATTTGCATTTGCAACAATACCATAATGTGAGGAGAATCTAGCAATGATTGTGGAATTTGATTATGAAGTTGAATTAGCATTTCTTGACGAGTGGTTTGCAAATCCCAATTATGATGGAGATGAAAGTGAATATGGAAAAGTTGTCATAATGTCAATAAAAGAAGAAACAAAATGAATGAATGCAACCATTAAAGTTGTTGAAATTTTTGTGATAATGGAAGAGGAGATGAAAGAAAATGAAGAATTTTATTTTTTATCTTATAGATGTTGAAAAAAAAGTTGAATCAATAGTAGCTAAGGTACAAGCAGAAACAGAAGAATAAGAAGGAAAATGTATAAAGATGACAATGAAGATGAATAAATATTGAAGAAAAAGAACATAGTAAAGTTGAAGCTAAAGAACAAAAAACCAAAAAAATAAATAAATAAATAAAAATGTAGAATATAAAATTTGGAGAAAAATAAAGAAAAAGCTTGTACAACACATAGTTTAGGGTAAGTTGCACTAGCATGCATATGTAAGACAAAGCTTTGAATTGCTCTCAAGTATTGTAAGCCTAACTAAGGCTTAAATTGGCAACATGATCATGCACGATTATAATCCCATAGAGGCATTGTGGAATGGGTTTTTAGTGGTTTTAATTAAGGGGATGTGTTACATATAATCGCTCTCAAATTACAAGCAGATGCATCTATAGAGTCTAAATTTAGGAAATAGTTTAGTATGCATGTAAAAGCTAAAATTATCTAGTGCATGGTTATTATTAGCATTCTAAAATCCTTCTGGAGGATCTCTCCATAATATTTAGTGTCTACTTATACTTGTATTCTTAAGCAATCCAAGTTCAAAGCCACAAATCTATTGTGTGATTTATTTGTTTGGTTAGTCTTTGTTTATCATAGCCATAGATATTAGACTTGCTCCTCCCACCATCAATTTGCTCTATACGAGTCTAATTTATTCTTTTCATACCAAATTGTTGGGTTGATTATGTTCCATTATATCATTTTGAAGTAATCTCAAAAATTGACTAGTTTTGTTATGTGTGTCTAGAGGCTTTCCTACTGACGTTGTAATATGAAAGGTTGTTTGTTGTGTTACTTTCTTAATCCTGAGAAGAACAATTATATTGAGAAACATTTCATATAATAAAATTTTATATAAAAAACCAAAATCAAATGTTATGTGATAATAATACCTTATTCATTGATCACATGGACTTCTTGGTTTAGTTACTCTTTTAGTTAGTCCTTGATTTTTCTTTAATTTTTTCTTGATGTTCCCTTGCTTTATGATTTCACATTAATTTCTAATTTCACCATGCAAAACAGCATGCTTATAATGACTTGAAAAAATTTATTAATTTAAAGGAATCAAAGGTGTGGAATACGCCTCTAACACTAATCCATGTGAGAAGAATTTGTAAAAACCAAAAATAGAATAGTTATAATAAATGAAATAAACAACAAACAATTAGATAACTAGATTTCTTATGGAAAACCATTTTGGTATAAATACCCCACTCTCCAAATCAAGCTCAATATATTCCTCAACGATGAACAATAGTTACAACACATTTTGGAGTTGTTCTCTTAGTAAGAGTAATGAATAGCGAACTCATTCTTTCTTGGCCTATATCATGTTACATCATGCAATTTAGGATACACCAACCTCCAAGACTCCCATAGAAAAACATGTAACTCGTTTAACCTATTCCATATGCATCTTACAATGAAGTATTCCAAACCACTAAACCTGATTCAACATATCTAATATTCAGAAAAATACCATCAACTACCCAATGCCATGGGCCCATAGACTGTGAACCATAAACCTATCACTGATAATATAAAAGTTAACTTAACCACTCTATGATAGTGTTAAAATCAACTCAACATTTTCCCATTTAAACTTGACTTTAGATAAACACCTATCCCGATGAAATTTTACCACTCGAGTTTTCAAGAATACAGCATGTTCCTTATCACCTAGGTGTACATCTAGAATTTAGATTAATGAATAAGAAAAATTGGGTAGGCATGCCTAAATAGATCTTATATTCATATGGTCATTTACATATGTGAAAAAATTTAGCTCCAAAAAAATACTTACAATTGCATATCTAAGCATGTGATGTTATGAAACATCAACTTAATTCATTGCCATCATCCTTCTAACTCTAAATAAAATTACATAGATCAAGTACTTATCTTACCTCTATACACCTAAAAAAATCATACAAGAAGTATCTACCTGCTTCTTTGTTCACATATGTCTCTACTTCATATATAGTGAGTTTCATCATGCACTCATTAACCAAGTCCTTTTCCATATGATATACTCAGTGTGGTTCAACTAGTGCTCCACATTAATACATGTGTTGGAAATAATACTGAGAGGGGGGTTGAATCAGTATTATTACTTCAATAATTTTTCATTTCCCAAAAAGATTTATATTCGCTACTTCAGTGAAGTGAACTTGCATATGCACGCTACTGTGACTAGAGAAACCAACGTTTACCCAAATACTTTATGATATAGTCAATTTATCATGTGTTGATTTTTAATCAATGCATCAATAACTTATGATACAGTAACTATGTGCAATAATAACATAATAAACCATCACACATAAACAACACAAAGATTTAAGGTGGAAACCCAATGGGGAGAAATACCACCTGTTGTTGTCATCTATGTCTTCTTTTAATATAAAGAAAATATGTTTACAATCTTGTACTGGTGCATACTCATACCAGTATGCAGGCACCCACCTACACAAGGCTACAACCTTCTCTCATTTTCCAACTTCTATTGGAAGGGAGCAACAACCCCCTAGCTCTTGTACTAGTCGATATGTTTACTAGTACGTAGGTGTCGGCCTACAGAAGGCTACAACCTTCTCTCTTCCTCTAGGGACCATGTTTCATTAGTTTTCATATTGGATGCTCCTATTACAAAACAATACAATATGAAGGCCTCATTTCATCAAATTTTCAAACTAGACCCATCATAAACTTAGAAACTCAAACTGCATCAACCAACAAGTAGTTAATCTGAATATTTTGTCACCAGAACACTGTGCTGAACCTAGAAACCTACATCATCATTCAGAACCAGCTACAACCTCAAGAATCATACATCAAAATTTATACGCTACTTTAATGAACCCAACCTGCGTGCATATGCTATTTCCCAGCAACAAAACCTGTGTATACCTCCAAAACTATTGAATCATAAAAACTTCTGAATTAGATCTGTGCCAATCAGTAATATTCTTGTTAAACACGCATGGGCAGCAAGAGAAATATGAAAGATAAAACATGCAAGTACAATTTTATTAACAACTGATATACATTTATAGTACATTGTTGTGACCATTGGGTTTCACATCCCAAGGTCTCTTGGACTCCTTTTGTCCATTCGGCTTCCACACTAACCCATTGAGGATTAGCTGTCCAACATTCCCCCCCTTAATCTGAAGCCTAATGTATGAGTCCAAGAAGAGAGTTGTAATACAAAATGTGCAAATATGCATGGTAGCACTAGGCTGAATGTGCTCTATGAAATGTTGGTATAAAGGGCGATGGTTTAAGGATGACCACCAACACTAGAATGCTTAGTGCAGTTCTCGGAACTCTTCCAAAACTGGCAAGAAGCTGAAGTCTTCTGCTAGAGGAAGTGCTCCTATTGTTTTGAAGAGTGAAACCTTCAACCAATAAAGGGAAATCTCACCCCACATAAAAGGGAGAACTTCAACCTGAAAAGGGAAGTCTCAACCTGTGATGGTTTAAGGATGACCAACTACTCTGGAATGTCTAATGCAATTCCTGGAACTCTTCCAAAACTGGCAAGAAGCTGGAGTCTTCTGCTAGAGGAAGTGTTCTCAATTTTGTTCCTGGAATTCTTCCAAAACTGGCAAGAAGTTGAAGTCTTCTGCGAGAGGAAGTGTCCCAGATTTCCAACTAAAGGCATGTTCATGGGCATATTTGTTACTGGCTACAACTCTGAAACTGGTGTGGCAGGTTGTGGCTCAGACTCTCTTGATGTGACTTTGAAGCTTGTAGATGACCATCATTTCCCCCCCTATCAGATACAATGTGAGATGATGGAGAAAACTCAACTGCAAGACTGTTCAATACTCTGGAACAAGTTCTGACATGTGTTTGGAATATCTTCTTGGTTGTTGATGCCCATTGCCAAGAAGCAATCCATCCAAGATGAATATTTGTTCTTGCAGGACGTTTTTTTCTGAAGCATATGTTTGAAGAATGACTGGTTTTATGATAGTGCTTACATGGATGAAGATCAAAATAGTGATCTTTTAGATGGCCAACTCAATCACAGTTATTGGCATTTTACAATCTGTTGTTGTTGTTGTTGTTGTTTTTGTTGTTGTTGTTGTTGTTGTTGTTGTTGTGGAAGAGAGGTAGAGTCTGGAACAGCTGGAGGTGAACTGTCATGAGGAGCAGGTAAACTGTCATGAATGAATCCAGCACTCTGAAACTAAATGGGCTTGGCATAGTCTGGAATATGAAAGGACAAGTCCTTGTCATATCCAAGACCAGTTTTGTGCCTGTTGTGGACAAGTTGTTCCCAAGGTCTAATGATGGGCTGAGTTTTTGCATCTGCGTGTACAACTGCTACTTTATTAGGTATTGGATCTGAATGAACTTCAACAATATTGTCTTGTTGTTTATGGAAGTTTGCTTCATTGTTCTGAACAGAAACAGGTTCAGAATGATGACTCCGCTGTTGTATTTCTTCCTGTTGTAGCTTTGTCTCAAGCTGTAAAAACTCAATATTCTCTTGTACATTATCCAAACAGGTTCTAATGTCAACAAGAGAAGCTTTGCTTATTCTTACTGTACCATGATCAGAGGAATGTATCATAGTTTTTAAGAACTCCAATACTTCACCAATTCTGGCTATTTTATTCATTGTCAAAATTACATTGATCACAACTATGAACTCAATGCAAAAAAGTAATACCCACTCACAGTACATAGCAATATCCTTTATAAATGTGCAGCAAATGAATCAAGGAAGCAAGGCAAAGAAGTGTTGTATTGATAAATGAACCTGGAACAATCACGAGTTTGCACAGTAATAAGGATAAGTTTGTTCCCATAAATTTGTCCTCAACACACAACAAGCAACTATGACTGATTTGCAAATGTCTCTGAAACCAACCGCCTCAACCAGCTCAACCTCTTGAAATAGGCTCCTCTTTGTCTAGAGTTGGCACCACTATCAAGTGCTACTTGACCCCTTTGAAATGATAATCTACTATTAATTCTGGAACATATGATCAGACACTTTGATAACAGACAGCTGTAAGTATATTTATTGAGTTTTACTCCAAATTGAGATGCACAGTGAGAGTATAATGCCTCCAGAAACCTCTCAATCAGAAATATAATATATTCAATGATTTCGCCATTAAATTAAATTGTCGTTGAGCACATTACATCAGTTACTGGGAGTAATTTACTCACTGTAAACAACACAAAAGATACTAGCCATGCATTTCTACTGATTTCTGAACTTACAAATAAGAGTTTACAGTATGCCCAACATCAAATCTAGAAATGACTGTGGCAGCTTAATGTCTTCAGCAGCAGAACACCCACGAAGGTTGGACTTGAGGACCCTCAGGAATAATTGATCGAGTTGAAGCTCTTGATTCTTTCCCTGGTCAGCAGTGATCCCTACGATTTAAAGATCCCGTCGATTTACATGTGTGGATCCAAGAATATGTTGTACAACAGTTCGAATCTCTCCATATGATATCTACCACCCTCGCTCTCACAACAATCTCTAGTACACTCAACCCAAATCTACCTACAAAGCAAGGGGCATTTCGTTGTGTGTGTGTATATATAACTTTATCATTTCAGGCCTCTTGGTAGCAATGGCTTCTGCACTTATCCTGCTATGATACTTTGCTCCTGGTTTTTTTTTCTTTGTAGTTCATTAACTTGCAAGCCAAGGCTAATTTATCCCCTCAAATTAAAAACGCCAGAGAAGTGTCTCCGCAATTTCCTGGAAAGCACTCAGAACCTTTTTTTTTTATATGAATTATCTTCTATTCGCTGCGCCAATTCATGCCATGCCATCCATTTCATTAATATCGTAATCTTTTTTCGCGACCTGCTCGCAGTCCCTTTTATTGCGGATCAAAAAAGCAACGGTTGAATTAATATTAAAAAGGGAGGAGTGGATTGTGTAGTCTGATCAACGAGGATATGGATACAATGTTCAGGGATAAAGCGCTGAGGAGAAATGTTATATGACTCTGCTTCAGTGGATGAAATTGGTGGTGTTAGAGTGACTATTTTGAAAAATGAAGCAGGTGGAAACTTGGTGTTAACAGTGGTACTTCGTGGAAGTATAGAAATATCTCTGAGCATCTCGCTTCTTATGTAGATTCGGTGGGAATTGATACGCTCTTGCAGAGATTTCCCATTTGAATGAGAGGGAGATGATCTCGACAGCGATGTGATGTTCAGGAGGAGAACACTGAAATTTGGTCTGAGGCTTTTGATGAGATTTCCTTTCGCTGCGAGTTCAAGGCATGAGAAGCCCTTGACAAGAGAATAAATCTGATCAAATACGCGTTGCTCCTCCACACAGAATAGCTCCTTGTCAGCTAAGTCGAATGCAACCCCAATCAATAATTGGTAATCTTCAGTAGCAGAACTTTTGCCTCGCCTCGGCATCTCCTACAATCAATTGATGTTCCTACTACCTACAACCTTACGCAGTTTTTCAACGAGGTAAGAAAACGAAAACGTTAATAGTTTATTGGATTAAAACCAATGAGTTATAGAAAACTAGACCATCTATGATTTATTGCTTATATGGTGTAAATAGAGGTATTATGTTGCCCCTCTCCATAAGAATGACTTCTTAACGAATTCGTGCATTGAGAGAAACCATTTCATTCCCACTCACGCCTATCACTTCGTTTTCCTCCTGGCTTCCATTATGGCCATTCCGACCGACCTACGGGCAACATGAAAAGATGCTTGAGTAGCTTCCAATTACCTGTTCAGCTATGGAGTAGATCCGTGAGCCATGTCAGCCAAGTAGATGCTACCATCGAGGAATCCAATAAGGAGCTGGAACTTGTATTTGGTCAGCCTCCCACTGCCTTCAACTCTGGCTCTCAATGCAATGGAAGTCGAATCTACATGATTCAATCACCCGTTATCATTTCCAAAATCTGTTTATGCCAGCACTGTCCAAGTTGTTCCTTTTGCTAACTGCTCCTGTAGCTACTCCACCACAGCGTTCATAACATTCAGCATTCATACGACATCATTCACTTAAAAAATGCTTCTGACAAAGGGCTGAGTCTAGACAGAGGTGCAGACTTGTCATAGAAACGCATATATGACACCCAACAAAATAGTTTGGACACTGACGTACTGAGACAGCGTTTGGAGTGGAGACAATGTTTGTAGTGGAGTATAGGATACTAAACATTTGCAGTGGAGATAGTGTTTTTAAAATCTATACTTCGATACCCATATTTGATCAGAAATTCCAAACCACTAATGGGCGTGCCAACTGTTAGAAGTGAAGAGAAAATGTAGTCAGGCAATTATGTTCAGCTCAATGAGCGCAGAGTGCAGAAAATGATTAAAAATACCATATGGCAGAGGGGAGTAGCAAACAGTCACCTTCTAGTAGATGTTTATGAACAGCAAATGTTTATGGACAGACAGGTCAGCCAGAGACCAAAAATAGAGACCTGCGGATTTCAGAGGTCAGGAATATCGGGGATGGCTGAGCCAACGCACCAGGATTTTTAACGCACACATGTGGTATTCATTCAACGCACCAAAAATTATACATATGCTAGCACAAATATATACAACGAATTCAACACCAGCACATGAATTAATCAACCAGCAATATCACCGAGAGCTCACGACCCACATAACATTAATGGTCAATGCATAGGTTTGGTGAGAGAAACACAACAAAAGGCCACAAGCAAACAGTGGCTCAAATATGAGCAGGGCCAAAATTCGCCTGCTCTGATACCATGTTAAACACGCATGGGCAGCAAGAGAAATATGAAAGATAAAACATGCAAGTACAATTTTACTAACAACTGATATACATTTATAGTACATTGTTGTGACCGTTGGGTTTCACATCCCAAGGTCTCTTGGACTCCTTTTGTCCATTCGGCTTCCACACTAACCCATTGAGGATTAGGTGTCCAATTATTCTGAACATCTACTATCAATTTACAGAGATCTAGTCAGTTAACAGCAAAGATAACCCTTTTCACTTAATCAATCAATCAATCAAACACAAAATCCTTATGCATTCAGTTTTACTTTCAGATCTAAGAAGACTTCATTGGCATACAACAATAAAATAGCAGCATTGATCAGATAGGTCATTCATTTCTGAACAACGGGCTTTTCTTTTGCATACGCTACTTGGAAGAGTCGAGCCTGCGTGTATACGCACCTTTACCAAGGCAAACTAGCATATAGATCTACAAATATTAACTTACAACTTTGTTGCTATTCCATACTTCAGACATACCCATATCATGATATTTAAAGAATAAAACATGTGTAAGCAATCATATCTAGCCCAACCAATATCAGATCATACAATGATAAGTCATTTCAGGTTTCATGATATTGATCCAACATTGTATACAAGGTGCACAAAATATTTCAGATTATTTCATAATCATAACCCCTGCAACATAAAATATACTTCAGATAGAAGTATTCCTAAGAAATCCTTTTCACTTGCACACTTGGCCCTTTGATCTTCTCCTCCTTATATAGTTTTGGCCTTCCTCAATACCTCAAACCAAAACAACACTTAGAGCCTGTGGTATTCTTGGATGGGATCAAAATACCATTACTCTGCTCAGTATTGTGGGTAAATACCATGGTATTGACCCTTGGTATTCTTTACTCTTGAATTTTCTTTATTTTCCAACCCATATGCGCTTTTCCTCTTGTGAAAATGTGTGCATGCGTATATGCTCTTTTTGTTCCGTGAACCTGCGTGTATATGTTGCTTTGTCAAGTTGAACCTGCATATATAGCTTAAACTATCTGAAAACATCCTTTTCCTTCAACTTCTTGATTCTGATCAGTAGACCTTTGTTTCAACTTCTTGTTCTTCTGTACCAATGCCCTGTTACCTCTAAATTGACATGTTACACTATGAGTTGCCTTTTATCAAACCTGAGATGACGTGTGAGTGAGTTTCCGTCAAGGACAACACTTGTATCATAATGCCAACAATCTCCACCTTTGGACTTGATGGCAACCATATTGGTGTTGATTACTACAAGCTGTAGAAACCATTAGAGATATCAAGCAACACCAAAATACTCTCCCCCTTTGACATCGAGGGCAAAGGGCGAACCAAGATATTCTCCCCCTTTGAGATAGACATGATGTCCATGCTCCTCCTGAGTACATGCAGAGTCTGCAGAGATATGTTTCAAAAGAATAACATGACTCTATAACTCAACTAAGAGAGTATGACCTCCCTAAGACCAATGACTCATACATACATCAATCACCCAACCAAGTGGGAATACACCAAATTTGACTCATCCACCCAACCAAGTGGGGATATACCAATTTTTTATACATGACTAAAATAGCAATTATTACATCATTCTTCTCATGCATAGTGGGGATACAAATTACATCATATGTCCAATAGGACTCACTCAAAAATTGACTATGATAAGAGGAGACATGTTACACCCTAGATCTCTACATGACTTATGCAACAATTGATATGAATATCTAAAATCATAGCTGAAATCATCAACCATAATGCCAATAATGCAGAATTTTGATAAGGCTAATGCTCCCCCTGAACCTGTGTTACCTTTACATTGTCAACAAATCATTCATCAAGGCATCTTCATCAGTCGGATAAAAATCAATGAACAAAGCATAATAGTAGACTGTAATCATCAATATCAGACCGAGCACCCATATCAGAGTCTAACCCACTATTTTTCCATCAGTAAAACATATACACTTCTTTAGACACAGACACTCATGTATATACGTGACTATCCTTCATGAAACCCACATATAAGAACCTTCCTATGAAAAACTGGATTTAACAGTAGGATGATGCAAAAACTACTCCCAACTTTTATCTAAGATATTCAAATGTTTCTCTAGGAAGCGGTTTGGTGAATATATCAATAACCTATTCTTTGGAGGGGACATAGTCCAATTTCACCTTTTGTTCAAGCACTTGTTTTTGTAGAAAATGGTACTTAAGGGGTATGTGCTTGGTCTTGGAGTGCATGACTGGATTTTTTGAAATACTGATGGCACTTGTATTATCACATAGAATGGATACATGTGATTTGAATATCTTGCAATGTTTGCATCATCTAGAGTAGTTGTGTGCAGCAAGATGCAGAAGCCACATATTCCGCTTCACCTATAGATAAGGCAATTGAACTTTGTTTCTTGATGAACCAAGACATTAACCATGATCCCATATAGAATGCACCTCCACTAGTTCTTTTTTTATCATCAACATTTCCTACCCAATCCGCATCTGTATATGCATGAAGAGTGAGATCTGTATCTTTAGGATACCATAGACCAAAGCCTTGAGTTCCTTTAAGATATTTGAATATTCTTTTTACAGCCTAAATATGTGATTCCTTTGGATTTACTTGGAACCTTCAAACAATTCCTACTGCATGCATGATATCAGGTCTTATACCTGTTAGATAAAGCAGAATTCCAATCATAAATCTGTATGTTGGTTGGTTCACTACATGTGATTCATTGTTAGAACTGTGACTGCATCCTGTTACCATTGGAGTACACCATACTTCTTCAAAATCTGCTTGAGATGTTTAGTTTGTGAAAGAAAAATACCATATTTTGTTTGTTGTACTTGTAGACCAAGAAAATAAGTAAGTTCACCAAGTAAGAACATTTCAAATTCTTGCTGCATAACCGAAGCAAAGTTTTGATTCATAGATTCTTCATTGATACAAAAGATGATATCATCAACATAAAAAACAATAATTATTAATTTATCATTTTCAATATTTGTATATAAGTTGTTGTCTGTAGAACCTTTTGTGAAGCCTTGTTGTTGTAGATATTTGTCAAGACGATAATACCAGGCCCTTGGAGCTTGTTTCAGACCATATAGAGCCTTTTTGAGCTTACATACAAGATTTGCATCATTTCCTAGAATGAATCCCTCTGGTTACTCAATATAAACTTCTTATTCTAAATCCCCATTAAGAAAAGATGATTTTGCATCCATTTGATATACTTTGAATTTTCGAAAACTTGAAAGAGCAAGAAACATTCTTATGGCTTTAAGTCTGGAAACAGGTGCAAAAGTTTCCTCAAAGTCTATACCTTCTTGTTGAGCATACCCTTTACAAATAAGTCTTTCTTTGTCTCTAATAACCTCTCCATTTTCATTCAACTTATTCTTAAATATCCATTTTGTTCCTATAACATTCTTATCATGAGGTGTAGGAACTAATTCCCAGGTATCATTCTTTTCAATTTGGTCAAGTTCTTTATCCATGGCCTTAACCCAACATTCATATTTGCTAGCTTCATTTACATTATGTGGTTCTATGGAGGATATTAATGCTAGATAACTTGAGGTTCCTGTAAGAGTTCTTCTTGTTTGTACTCCAGACCCCTTTTTTCCTAGAATTTGAGATTCTGAATGATTCTTTTGAACATACCTTAATGGAGTCTTTTCCCTTTCTGTTGTATCTTCTTCTAATGCTTCATTGGTTTCTTCCTCTATATCATTTTGATTTGATACAGGAAAGCATTCACCATCTTCCTCATTGTCATACTCCTTTGTTGATTTCATTTGTTCCGAATTTCTGCATGCTTCATATTGAATTACTACATCAATGCATTCAACAATTCTTTGAAGTCTTTTATTATAACATGTGTATCCTTTGCTTCTGGATGAATAACCAAGAAGAATTCCTTCGTTTGCTCTAGGTTCAAACGTACCAAGTTTGTCATCAGTCTTTTTAATGAAGCATTTTCTTCCAAAAACTCTAAAGTGTTTTATAGTATGAGGCTTACCATACCAAAGTTCATATGGAGTTTGATCACTATTTACCCGAACATTAGCTCTGTTGAGAATAGTCACAGCAGTAAATGCAAATTCACCCCAGAAGGTCGCAGGAGTTCCAGATTCATCAAGCAAAGCTTGAGCCATTTATTGACCTGTTCTGTTCATTCTTTATACTACGCCATTTTGTTGAGGAGTTCTGGAAACAGAGAACTGCCTTTTTATTCCATGTTGTTCACAAAAATTAAATAATTCATCTGATATGAATTCTCCCCCTCGATCAGATCTAAGACATTTGATTTTTCGATCTGATTCATTTTCAACTAAGGCTTTGAAGGCTTTGAACTTTTCAAATGCTTCATCTTTATGCTTTAGTAAATCTATCCAACACATTCTAGAAAAATCATCAATGAATAAAATAAAGTATTCTTCTCCACGAGGTGACTTTTTCCTTGTTGGTCCATATAAATCAGTATGGATGAGTTCAAGAGGCTCACTTGTTGATCCTTCTTTTTCACTAAAATGAACTCTAGTTTGCTTACCAACTTGACATGGTTTGCATATGGTATTTTCTAGAATGTTGATATCTGAAAGATCTAAGAAGACTTCATTGATAGACAACAATAAAACAGCAGCACTGATCAGATAGATCATTCATTTCTGAACAACAGGCTTTTCTTTTGCATACGCTACTTGGAAGATTCGAGCCTGCGTGTATACACACCTTTACTAAGGCGAACTAGCATATAGATCTGTAAATATTAACTTACATATTTGTTGCTATTCCAGACTTTAGACATACCCATATCATGATATTTAAAGAATAAAACATGTGTAAGCAATCATATCTAGCCCAACCAATATCATATCATACAATGATAAGTCATTTCATGTCTCATGATCCTGATCCAACATTGTATACAGGGTACACAAAATATTTCAAGTATATCATAATCATAACCCCTACAACATAAAATATACTTCAGATAGAAGTATTCCTGAGAAACCCTTTTCACTTGCACACTTGGGCCTTTGATCGTCTCCTCCTTGTATAGTTTTGGCCTTCCTCAATACCTCAGACCAAAACAACACTTAGAGCCTGTGGAATTCTTCAATGGGATCAAATAACCATTACTCTGCTCAATATTGTGAGTTAATACCATGGTATTGACCCTTGGTATTCTTTACTCTTGAATTTTCTTTATCTTCCAACCCATATGCACTTTTCCTCTCGTGAAAGTGCGTGCATACGTATATGCTCTTTTTGTTCCGTGAACCTGCGTGCATATGTTGCTTTGTCAAGTTGAACCTGCATATACAGCTTAAACTATCTGAAAACATCCTTTTCCTTCAACTTGTTGATTCTGATCAGTAGACCTTTGTTTCAACTTCTTGTTCTTCTGTACCAATGCCCTGTTACCTCTGAATTGACATGTTACACTATGAGTTGCCTTTATCAAACCTGAGATGGCCTGTGAGTGAGTTGCCATCACGGACAACACCTATATCATAATGCCAATAATCTCCCCCTTTGGACTTGATGGCAACCATATTGGTGTTGATTACTACAAGTTGTAGAAACCATTAGAGATATCAAGCAACACCAAAATACTCTCCTCCTTTGATATCGAGGGCAAGGGAGAACCAAGATATTCCCCCCCTTTCAGATAGACATGATGTCCATGCTCCCCCTGAGTAAATGCAGAGTCTGCAGAGATATGTTTCAAAAGAAGAACATGACTCTATAACTCAACTAAGAGAGTATGACCTCCCTAAGACCAATGACTCATACATACATCAATCACCCAACCAAGTGATGATAAACCAAATTTGACTCATCCACCCAACCAGGTGGGGATATACCAATTGTTTATACATGACTGAAATATCAATTATTACATCATCCTTCTCATGCATAGTGGGGATACAAATTACATCATATGTCCAATAGGACTCATTCAAAAATTGACTATGATAGAAGGAGACATGTTACACCCTAGATCTCTACATGACTTATGCAACAATTGATATGAATATCTAAAACCATAGCTAAAATCATCAACCATAATGCCAACAATGCAGAATTTTGATAAGGCTAATGCTCCCCCTAAACCTGTGCTACCTTTGCATTGTCAACAAATCATTCATCAAGGCATCTTCATCAGTCGGATAAAAATCAATGAACAAAGCATAATAGTTGATTGTAATCATCAATATCAAACCGAGCACCCATATCAGAGTCTAACCCACTATTTTTATATCAAAAAAACATATGCACTTCTTCAGCCACAGAAACTCATGTATATACGTGACTATCCTTCATGAAACCCGCGTATAAGAACCTTCCTATGAAAAACTAGATTTAACAGCAGGATGATGCAAAAACTACTCCCAGCTTTTATCTAATATATTCAAATGTTTCTCTGGGAAACGGTTTGGTGAATATATCAGCGACCTATTCTTCGGAGGGAACATACTCCAATTTCACCTTTTTTTTAAGCACTTGTTCTCATAGAAAATGGTACTTAAGGGATATGTGCTTGGTCTTGGAGTGCATGAATGGATTTTTTGAAATACTGATGGCACTTGTATTATCACATAGAATGGATATGGGTGGAGTACATGTGATTTAAATATCTTGCGATGTTTGCATCATCCAGAGTAGTTGTGTGCACCAAGATGCAGAAGCCACATATTCTGCTTCACCTATAGATAAGGCAATCGAACTTTGTTTCTTGTTGAACCAAGACATTAACCGTGATCCCATATAGAATGCACCTCCACTAGTTCTTTTTCGATCATCAACATTTCCTACCCAATCTGCATCTGTATATGCATGAAGTGTGAGATCTGTATCTATAGGATACCATAGGCCAAAGTCTACAGTTCCTTGAAGATATTTGAATATTCTTTTTACAGCCTGAAGATGTGATTCCTTTGGATTTACTTGGAACCTTCAAACTATTCCTACTGCATGTATGATATCAAGTCTTGTAGCTGTTAGATAAAGCAGGCTTCCAATCATAGATCTGTATGTTGGTTGGTTCACTACATGTGATTCATCATTAGAACTATGACTGCAACCTGTTACCATTGGAGTACACCATACTTCTTCAGAATTTGCTTGAGATGTTTAGTTTGTGAAAGAAAAATACCATCTTTTGTTTGTTGTACTTGTAGACCAAGAAAATAAGTAAGTTCACCAAGCAAGAATATTTCAAATTCTTGTTGCATAACCGAAGCAAAGTTTTGACTCGTAGATTCTTCATTGCTACCAAAGATGATATCATCAACATAAACAACAATAGTCAGCAGTTTATCATTTTCAATATTTGTATATAAGTTGTTGTCTGCATAACCTTTTGTGAAGCCTTGTTGTTGTAGATATTTGTCAAGACGATAATACCAGGCCCTTGGAGCTTGTTTCGGACCATATAGATCCTTTTTGAGCTTACATACAAGATTTGCATCATTTCCTAGAATGAATCCTTCTGGTTACTCAATATAGACTTCTTCTTCTAAATCCCCATTAAGAAGAGTTGATTTTACATCCATTTGATATACTTTGAATTTTCGAAAACTTGAAAGAGCAAGAAACATTCTTATGGCTTCAAGTCTGGTAACAGGTGCAAAATTTGTTTCAAAGTATATACCTTCTTGTTGAGCATACCCTTTACAAATAATTCTTGCTTTGTTTCTAATAACCTCTCCATTTTCATTCAACTTATTCTTAAATATCCATTTTGTTCCTATAACATTTTTATCATGAGGTGTAGGCACTAATTCCCAAGTATCATTCTTTTCAATTTGGTCAAGTTCTTTATCCATGGCCTTAACCCAACATCCATCTTTGCTAGCTTCATTTACATTATGTGGTTCTATGGAGGATATTAATGCTAGATAACTTGAGTTTCCTGTAAGAGTTCTTCTTGTTTGTACTCCAGACCCCTTTTCTCCTAGAATTTGAGATTCGGAATGATTCTTTTGAACATACCTTAATGGAGTATTTTCCCTTTCTGTTGTATCTTCTTCTGATGCTTCATTGGTTTCTTCCTCTATATCATTTTGATTTGATGCAAGAAAGCATTCATTGTCTTCCTCATTGTCATATTCCTTTGTTGATTTCATTTGTTTCGGATTTCTTCATGCTTCATCTTGAATTACTACATCAATGCATTCAACAATATTTCGAAGTCTTTTATTATAACATGTGTATCCTTTGCTTCTGGATTGATAACCAAGAAGAATTCCTTCGTTTTCTCTGGGTTCAAACTTACCAAGTTTGTCATCAATCTTTTTAATGAAACATTTTCTTCCAAAAACTCTAAAGTGTTTTACAGTAGGAGGCTTACCATGCCAAAGTTCATATGGAGTTTGATCACTATTTACCCGAACATTAGCTCTGTTGAGAATAGTCACAGTAGTAAATGCAAATTCACCCCAGAAGGTGGCAGGATTTCCAAATTCATCAAGCATAGCTTGAGCCATTTGTTGACCTGTTCTTTTCATTCTTTCTACTATGCCATTTTGTTGAGGAGTTTTAGCAACAGAGAACTGCCTTTTTATTCCATGTTTTTCACAAAAATTAAATAATTCATCTGATATGAATTCTCCCCCTCAATCAGATCTAAGACATTTGTTTTTTTGATCTGATTCATTTTCAACTAAGGCTTTGAAGGCTTTGAACTTTTCAAATGCTTCATCTTTATGCTTTAGTAGATCTATCCAACACATTCTAGAAAAATCATCAATAAATAAAATAAAGTATTCTTCTCCATGAGGTGACTTTTTTCTTGTTGGTCCACATAAATCAGTATGGATGAGTTCAAAAGGCTTGCTTGTTAATCCTTCTTTTTCACTGAAATGAACTCTAGTTTGCTTACCAATTTGACATGGTTTTCATATGGTATTTTATGGAATGTTGATGTCTGGAAGATCATGGACCACCTTGAGCCTGCATGCTTTTCTTATTTGAGAAAAGCTTCGATGCCCTAATCTTCTGTGCCATAACCAGTTTTCATCTATTTTGCTTAAATAAAATTGTTTTTGTCCTCCTTTGAGTATGTATAAATTGTTTGGAGTTCTTGTACCTTTAATTATGGTCTTTCATGTATCAAGCTCACGAACCACACATCCGTTTAATCGAAACACAACTTCATTTCCTTGACCACACATTTGACTGACACTCAAGAAGTTATGATTTAAACTATCTACATACATGACATTTCCAACTTTAACCTTTTCTTTCAAATAAATAGAACCTTTACCTTAATGACAGCTGGTGTGTCATTTCCAAACGAGACATTCTTTTCTTTTTCCAAAGCATTATATGAATTAATTTTTTCTTTATCACATGTCATGTGTGTGGAGCATCCGATGTCAATGCACCACTGATCTTCTTGTCCTTCTACAAACAAATCTATGCCACACCTTTCTCATTGAACTTCCTTCTTTCTCCATACCTTGGAATTTGATGATTATTGCTCATTTTGAAGTATTGGCTGAAATTTTCTCCTGCATTCAGATTCTTCATGACCAAAGTTATTAAGAAAACAAACATTTAATTTCATCTTCAAGAGGACAAAAGTTATTATAGGAACTTTTCTTTATTCTTGTTACACTCCTTTGATTTCGTGCTTCTCTAGTCATGATAGTTTTGTAAGCAACACATTGAATAGCCTTATGCCCAAAGTTATGGCATGAAAAGCATTGTCCGTTAAAGAAGTTTCTATGATCATAGAATCTTTTGGCATTGTTTACCTTTTGGTTGATGCTTCTATTAATGCTCATCCTTGGATTAAATTGAGCATGATTTACCTGATGAGTGCTTTTAGGCCTTTTCTAATGACTGACATATTGTTCACTGGTATTTTTTGCATCAAGATAGCTTCTGGTGGAGCCTAACAGCTTCTGTGATTGGGATGATTCTTTAGTATATCCAAGACTTGTCTTTACAAGAGGGGAACACTAAACTTTGATGATTTCATTTAAAGTTTTTGATCCTTTAGAAAATCTAAGATCAAGAGATTTTGTCTTCTCAAGTTCTTTTCTTAAACCCACAACTTCACATTCTAGTTTTTCATTATGTTTTTCTCTTTCAGTGAGTTGTTGTGTCGACGTGTCTATGATCATATTCTTTTCTTCCAAACATATTTTTAGTTTTGTGATTTCTTCAAGAAAGTCTTCCTCTTATAAGACATCCAAAAAATCATCATTGTCATAAGCTGCCATGAATAGTTTATAATATTGTTCAGTTTCATCTTCATCACTATTATATAATCCATCACTATCTTCATATGTATAGAAACTTATTCTATTGACAACATGTTTGTTATTTCCTTTTGCATATTCCTTTCCTTTTTCATATTTATCTTTATGAGGACACTTGGTAGCATAATGACTGACTCTACCACAAGCAAAGCATCTGAATGGTAGCTTACCTTTGAATCTTCCAGAACCCCGTTAAAGCTTCTTGAAAAACTTTACCTCGTCTTCTTATTCTAAAGCATATCCTGATTCATTGTGTTCTTCCTTTTCTTTTCCCCTTGTTGAAGCTTTGAAGGTGGCTTCTCTCATATCTGATGGACCTCCTTTCCTCATTTCAAAGGCAGTTAGAATTCCATGAAGTTTAACCATAGTAATAGATTGAAGATCTTGCTTTTCTTCTATGGCAAATACTTTTGCCTCAAATTTGGAAGACAAAGATCTCAAAATTTTCTCTACTAAAGTAGCCTCCTTTATTTCTTCACCCGGATTATTCATACAATTAATATTCTCATCTACATGTAAAAAGTAAATAGCAATACTTTCATCACTATGCATATTAAGAGTTTCATATTGAATTTCGAGAGTTTGAAGCTTAGCACGTTTTACCTGGGAGTCTCCTTCATAGCTCTAAATGATTTTGTCCCATATCTCTTTAGCTGTCTTGAACTGCATGAATTTGATGAATTTTGATTCTGACAGACTTCCCAATAAATTATTTACTTCTTTGGCCTTAGTTTCATATAACTTCTTACCTATTGTATCTGTAGGTATTGCTGCTGGAAATTGATATCCTCCTTCCACAATTTCCCAAACATTAGCTCCAAGTGATTGAAGATAGGCTTTGGTTCTTATTTTCCAATATACCAAGTTGTTCCCATTGATGATTGGTGGTCTGATAGATCCCATGCCTTCATGCTTGTTCATCTTGAAAGATCTCCCTTCAAGTGATCAAGCTTCTTCTGAAGGACCTACTCTGATACCAATTGTTGGAAATAATATTGAGAGGGGGGTGAATCAGTATTATTACTTCAATAATTTTTCATTTCCCAAACAGATTTATATATGCTGCTTAAGTGAAGTGAACTTCTGTTTGCATGCTACTATGATTAGAGAAACCAACGTATACCCAGAGACTTTATCATATAGTCAATTTATCATGTGTTGATTTTTAATCAGTGCATAAGTAACTGATTATACAATAACTATGTGCAGTAATAACATAATAAACCATCACACATAAGCAACACACATGAACAACATGATTTAAGGTGGAAACCTAATGCGGGAGAAAAACCACTTGTTGATGTCATCCTAGCTTCATTTAATATAAAGAAAATCCATTTATAATCTTGCATTGGTGCAGACTCAAACTAGTACGTAGGAACCCACCTCCAGAAGGCTACAACCTTCTCTCATTTTCCAGCTTCTACTGGAAGGGAGAAACAACCCCCTAGCTCTTGTACTAACTGATATGTTTACTAGTACGTAGGTGCTAGCCTAAAGAAGGCTACGACCTTCTCTCTTCCTCCAGGGACCAAGTTTCATTAATTTTCAGATTGGATGCTCCTGGCACACAATAATAAAATATGAAGGCATCGTTTCATCAAATTTTCACACTAGACCCATCAGAAACTTAGAAACTCAAACTGCATCAACCAACAATTAGTTAATTTGAATAGTCAGATCACTGTGACCAGAACACTGTGATGAACCCAGAAACCTACATCATCATTCAGAACTAGCTGCAACCTCAAGAATCATACATCAGAATGTATACGCTAATTTAATGAACCCAACCTGCGTGTATATGCTACTTCCTACAACAAAACCTGTGTATACCTCCAAAACTATTGAATCATAAAAACTTCTGAATCAAATCTGTACTAATCAGTAATATTTTGAACATCTATTGTCAATTACAGAGATCTAGTCAGTGAGTAGCAAAGATAACCCTTCTCACTCAATCAATTAATCAATCAGACACAAAATCCTTATGCATTTAGTTTTACTTTCAGATCTAAGAAGACTTCATTGACAGACAGCAGTAAAATAGCAGCATTGATCAGATAGATTAGTCATTTCTGAATAATAGGATTTTCTTTTTCATGCACTACTTGGAAGAGTCGAACCTGCATGTATATGCGCCTTTACCAAGGCGAACCAGGGTATAGATCTGCAAAAATTAACTTACAGCTTCGTTGCTATTTAAAGAATAAAACATGCGTAGGCAATCATATCTAGCCCAACCAATATTAGATCATATAATGATAAGTCATTTCAAGTCTCATAATCATGATCCAACATTATATATAAGGTGCACAAAATATTTTAGATTATATCATAATCATAACCCCTGCAACATAAAATATACTTCAGATAGAAGTATTCCTAAGAAACCATTTTCACTTGCACACTTGGCGCTTTGATCTTCTCCTCCTTATATAGTTTTGGCCTTCCGCAATACCTCAGACCAAAACAACACTTAGAGCCTGTGGTATTCTTGGATGGGATCAAATAAACATTACTCTACTCAATATTATGGGCTAATACCATGGTATTGACCCTTGGTATTCTTTACTCTTGAATTTTCTTGATTTTCCAACCCATATGTGCTTATCCTCTTGTGAAAGTGCATGCATGCGTATATGCTCTTTTTGTTCTGTGAACTTGCGTGTATACGCTACTTTGTCAAGTTGAACCTACGTATATAGCTTGAACTATCTAAAAATATCCTTTTCCTTCAAATTCTTGATTCTGATCAATAGACCTTTGTTTCAACTTCCTGTTCTTCTGTACCAATGCCATGTCACCTCTTGATTGACCTATTACACTTTGAGTTGCCTTTTATCAAATCTGAGATGACCTGTGGTGATTTTCCATTAAGGACAACACCTGTATCATAATGCCAACAACATGTTATTCCTTATTGAATGATTTTTATATGTTATTTACCGTGTATCATTGACCCACAAATCATCGCTACTTGACATAATAAAAAGAATATATGCACATAATTCCATGCATGGAAATAAATTTGAAACAAATATTTTTAATATTAAATGACTTGCACATAGGTAATCATTAGCCTAATAACCCAATTATATTGAACCATCACTTTAAAACCATTTTGTAAAGTATGAATTTACATAATAGATTAAACCATATGCGAAAAATGATCATAGACTTAAACTGATGTAGAATTGATTAACCATTAATGATTTGAATGTTAGCTCAAGGCACGGAAATGGAGGAAAATTGCTTGAGAAGAATACTTTACGACAGCTGATTAAACACAAGATAGATGCATAATAGAAGTGAAAACATTAAAAACATAGTGATACCAGACAACAAAATTGATTACGGACTTCGTCCCTGATGGACTACGTCTCTGGGTCCACTTTCAAGATGGACAACCGCTTTATTAGGATTGAAACAAATGAGGTAAATTACATAGAGATTTGATCAATCTGAATGTGCACACATGCACTTCTAATCACTATCATCAAATAGCCCTCTGAACCATCTTTCTAATTCCTGTCACGACTCCCAATTCCGACTGTGTATGCTCATGTTACACTGAAAACAAAACTGCCTATGACCTCCAGAATTTGCAAACAAAAGTCAAAACCACTCTCCTCCTTAATCAATGAAGGAAAACCACCTCTTATAGGCCTGCAGATACATAAAAACCTCTTTGGTTGAATTTCAGATGAATTGGTTGCCTCAGGATGAGTTTTAGAGTTCGGTCTTGTTGGCAATTGACACCTAGGTTGGATGCATGGTGGTCGCATTAGTTCTATTATCAAACCGCATTATAAAAACCCAAAAATACCATATGATAACCACATAACCACTAGTGGTCAACTAATCGGGCGGAGGAGGTTTGGCAATTGCATGTTACCAACCGCGGTGTAACCATAGGCTGCCACCTCCACGGTCTTCCCCGACGGTTCCGGCTACCCTCGCGGTGACTTTTGGCATGTGTCTGTGTTCTTCCCACGCGGTTAACTCTGGCGGCTTACCTCCAACATGATTGTGGTTCCCAATGGTTAACAATACAGCATTCACATATCAACAGTTTCTGCTACAGTTCCAAGCCCTGGCGGTTACCACCTAACCCTGCTACAGCGTTCACATGCAATGGTTTCTCTATAGGGTTTGATGTTGTGGTGACTCCACTGGCTAACATGGCTAGTTGTTCATATGTGCTCGTCCCCTTCATAGCTCTGCTGCGGTTAGGGTGACAGTTAGGAACCTGTGGGTTACATTTGTAATGTTTTATATGTAATTTAAGGCCTAGAGTTGTATTAGGTAGGTTTAACACTTAGAACTTAGGTTTATGTAACACAGTTTGAATTCGATGGTTAGATCATAGGTTTAGGTCTTTAGCATTAGGTTTTTTAATGTTTTCAATACATTTTTCAATGCATTAAGGTTTATGACTTAGGAGATAGGTTTGATAGTATTAGGTGTTATAGATGTAGATTAGGGTTTAATACATGAAGTTTATCAACCCATTTACAATCTATCGTCACTAAGCGACATTAGCGACATTTGATGCATGATGACAAACTTGTCAACATCAACACCTGTGAGTGGACGACAAAACCCATGTCGACATCAAATCTTGCGAGGCGAACGACAAGACTCATGTCATCGACCAATCCTAACAGAATTGTTGATGAACTCATGTCGATAACCAGGTGCTAAATCATCTCAACTAAATGCCATGAAAAATCATATTACCTAAACAACTTGATCCATAACCAACACTGTCGAATCTAAACTGAATTGACGATGACATTGAACACTGACGACGACACTTGAACACCTGTGCAATGATCTAACGAGATCCTCCTGGATCATACATTCTCTCCTTTCATTTTGAAAGAAGTTATTCTTCATGTGAATTATAGCTCAATGTGATCTAAATATATTTTTGGAAATAGTCTTTGGATAGTTTGGTAGATCTGTTGGCTCACAGAACTCCCTTTACAACACTATCTTTCATTGTTTACTACAAAGTGGGTTTCCCTAGTAACATTGTCCACATCATTAGCATTAAGGGGAGTAGATGCCATCATTTTCTTCCAATGAATACTTCTTCCAGTGATCTTATAGCATGGTCTGACCACCTTCCTTTGATTAAAGAAGCCACCTAGAGTGTGGTGACCTCCACTCAATTGAGTAGGGAACTATAAAAAAAAATTGGGGAAGTGCAATAACTATGCAAAATTTCAACACAAAAACCATAACACTATAGTCCATCATTGGCTCCTTTTCCAATATTTAACCAAACACATACTATGACTTGTATATAGATTGTATGTGTTAAAATAACACAAGCCTTCCTTTAATTTTATAGCAATAAGAACATTATGCTCATGATGTTTTATGATTTTAATCTTAGGGGGGTTATAGTCTATGTTCATATGTATAAGTCATGTTTTCTCTCATCCTCTATCAACATTCAATCCTTTTAGATATTAGCTCCCAAGATCTGGATCACCTAATCCACAACAATGATCTCATCGTGGCTCACCTTGTTCTTATATTTCACCTTAATCAGTTCCAACACATATGTTCATAACTATCTAGCCAAGCGCAAATGTATACTTAATTATTAAAAAATTAACCAGGGAATATTTAGGGTATCATGGGAGTAACTTATCACCTAGAACTCTGATTTGGGCACTCTTTGTGTTAAAAGAAATATCTTGGAAATATCTACAACTTCTCTTTTATCTAATTTGGTTGATTCCTTATGGATTTTATGTTGCATTCATTTTAAGGTCATTTTTCATGAAAACAGAATCTTTTGGTATTTTGGCCATAACGTTTCACCTAGAACTCATATTTGGGAGCTCTTGGTGTCAAAAGAAATATCTTGAAGATCTATACAACTTTTATTTTATAAGTTTTTTGAATATTCCTCCCATATTTTCCAGTGTGTATGTTTTAGTATTGAAATGTGTTGATGGGATTATTTGAACTCATTAACATTGGGGGAAAACCATTCAATCAGGGCCCTAATTAGACCCTTTTCTGTTTGGGATAGTGGCTCCAACTGGAATTATGGGACCAGTAACCCTTTAACAAAAAAACTATATGAAGTGGGGTGAATGATGATGATAGGTGATCATAAGTAATATATTCTAATGACTTAACTATAAATTACTGTAAAATAGTATAGTACCCGAGTAAGATGAAATAATATGTGCTAGAAATATGCCATAATAAACACAATAATATAGATTATTATGAGATTACGATATTAACTCAATCAAAAGAAATTAATTTAATTAAATAGTTAATTAAATTAATTTAAATAAAACATCACATATGATGAGTATTTTTTTGTTCACTGTATGACTCAAATTCCATTAAAACATGTCAGAAGTGATCATGAAACACTGATTGAAATACATATACGTGAAAAATATCGATAAACAATTCCTTTCAAAGAAAATAAACATAAACAGTGGATAATAGTACCCAAGAGACTGAGAATCTACTCACTCTGGAACTATTGGTGGTTCAGCTTTATATCAAGAATAACTTAAATAAAAAAGTGCAATTTAAGTCCCTTCTTCTCAAAATTCAGAATCCCTACCCCTATCTTGGAGAGGTAAATTTATATTCAAAGTAAAAATAAGATCAAAACAAGCCCCTCCATTAACTTCTCAGCAAAAATAAACAATAAAATCCTAATTAAGAAATTGTTAGAACATTCTTGAGCCTAGGATGAAGATTGATCAATGGTGAGTTATTGCAGCATGTACACATCCAGCAAACTGGTGACTCCTTCAACACTTTAGTAATACCATAGCCCACAGTCTGATAGGATACCTCCCTACTAACTAACTTATCTGGGATAAATAGAGGAAAAACATGAGGGTGAGCAAGGCTTCCCTAGACTCTGATATAAGTGAATAATTCTTCACCAAACCAATTTCCAACCTTTCAAAGATCGTCCACAACTTCTTGAGACATTCTGGGTGGCCAAGATTTAAAAATCACCTCATATACCAAAATCATTACTTTATGACAAATTTGATAGAAGTGACCAAAGTATTTGGTTTCCCATAAGATGTCATGATAAATGTGAATATTTTTTGGGTCCTGAATGGTCCATTTCCAACCCATGGCAGGAAAATCCATAGAAAAACATAGGGAATCCATAACATAAGAAGACATGTAGAAAAGAAAAATCTTATCTTCAGAAATACTTCTAACAAGCCGAAAAGATAAAATATGGGCAGCGAAGCTATCAGAAAGAATGGTAACCCAATCAAATATAAAACTCTTGGAAGCATCATCGAATAAAGGCAACCAATCATCTGAGAATTTTGACACGTTAGGTACTGCATACAAATGACACAGCATGGCCACAACTTGGGAAAAAGGGGAAGCGAAGGAATTGAGTGAATGCTTACTGATTTCTTCAGCTTTAGGATTATTTGGGTACTTTCTCCATTCCATGATTGGTGCATACAAGTGTTTGCGCTCCTTTATAAAGGCCTCGATGTATTCCTTATATATATATATATATTATATTATATATATATAGAGAGAGAGAGAGAGAGAGAGAGAGAGAGAGAGGATTTGGCAGTTGATACATGCTTTGGAGATCATTACTGGTGAAAGAACCAATCATTGTTCCCATTTTGGTTTAAATGCATCTCCCAGAAATATCCAAATTCTCAACTACCCATTGGACCATGTC
This sequence comes from Pinus taeda, assembly GCA_000404065.3. Taxonomy (NCBI): domain Eukaryota; kingdom Viridiplantae; phylum Streptophyta; class Pinopsida; order Pinales; family Pinaceae; genus Pinus; species Pinus taeda. Next base: position 60,579 of record APFE031269894.1, on the reverse strand, counting down.
TGTATAAGGAAATTACCATGGTCTTTCCTTAATTATGTGAAGAAATGAGTTGGCTATATCCCTTGGAGTGGCTTCCGAGACAGGAGTTGTATTTTTCTCCATGACTATTCCAATGGTAATTTTCGGCTCTTCATATTCAAAATGTTGATAAATTGCTTCCCAAGACGAAATTCCATAATCTCTAGTACATATTGTATCTGAGAACAATCTTGATCCTCGATTTTCGTCATCAAAATCTTCAAAAAATAGGCATGTGGATTGTTGTTGTGAAGTCTTATTTTTAGCTTTATTCTCTTTCTTCATTTCCTCTATGTATTGGGGATCTGAGGTCATTTGAAAGATACAGACACAAAGATTAGCATGAAAAATATTTTATGGAAGCTCACAGCGGCGTAACTAGAAACACAACGTAAAAACCTTTTAAAAATTCAATTGAGAAAACCATAGTTTAATTAATGTGAGACTTTTATCCATTCTAGGTCCATTATCATAACACTAAGTCATTTAAATGAATAGATGGTGGACCACGTTAAGATCGCCACATCATTCATCGAAATGGAAATATCGGAGGATAATTTCAAATAAACTTACGATATGTGGTTGCTATGAAATGTAAAACTCTGAGATGTATGAGTTCTGAGATAAAAGTTCTGATATATAAATTCGGAGATATAAATGTTTCGATATAAAATTGTTTTGATATACAAAATTTTCTTAGAAGGGGTCGTTATGGTAAGTCTTTTAAATAAAATTTATGATATGCAAAATCCCGATAAACAAAGATTTGATATACTATATCAAAATCTTGGGGAATACAAACTCAGAAGAGGAAAATATCATAAAATTCTATTAAAAAGTCTCGATGAGTCTATTCTGAGACAATTAATCTCGATTTGGAATAATAATTTGTTTCTTTAGTTTTCCTTTCAAAATATTTCAAGACTTTTCAAATTTAATTTCCCTTTTGTGTTATTATTTTTCAAACTTAAGATGATTTAGAAAGACTAACCCTATTGTTATTATGACTTAAAATAAAATGGGGGTTGTTGTTTACCACAACAATTGGCAATGTACTAGGTGAAACAGCTATTTTTGAATAAATCAATGAAATTCAAAAGAAAATCGAAGAAATATGAAGAAAAGAAATCAAAATGTTAAAGTTCATATTTTCTATAGAAATATCTCTGAAGAATCAAAAGAAAAAATTATCATTTACAAACCTCACCATTTATTTATATGAAAGAGTATTTTATCTCCAACAACCAGTTATTAATGTCATCTATATTGAAAAGGCAAAGCCTATTTTTGAGTTTAACGTAAATATAGACCCTGATGTTACAAGTAGTTCCATTGCTGCCAGCCAACGTCCATAGCCTTGACAGGTTTACCTTTTAACCAAGGAAATACCAGCATCTCATCCACTAGTAAATATTTTAGAGGAACTTAGTTTAGATTTTTTGTTGTTTGTTTTTCCTTGAAATCCATTGTCTTGGATTGTTGACCAGATATTGACAATGTCATTCACAAGTATTAACATTAGTGAACAAGTCGGCTCGTGATGAGGCCTCTTGTCTTACAGTTGTTGGTTGTAAGCCATTACCCTAGTTTGGTGACCATATTTGGTAATGTCACTACCACTACTACCCATGACCATGGAAAGCTGGCTCTTGATGGGACCCCCATCTTCCAAGTTTTATATTTTCGAATTACACTCCAAAAATATTTAATTATTGGATGCGGAGGCAAATCCACTTCTTAAGACGTGACAAATAGAGTCATAGGAAGTTAAAACCATTTTATAGTCTTTGTCTTTTTAATTAGATGCTTAAAGTTATGGCTTGTTATGAGAAAAAAATGTCCTTTTATAGATTTTAGGTTATGACTAGTTCACACAATAATAAGGACAGAATGATTAATTCAATCATCAGAGATTATAATACTTAATAAATTCTGAAAAAATAGCATAATGACATCATATTATTAATAATTTCCCTTTTAGAAAAAGAATCTCGTAAAATTGATTAGAGAACATGTTAATACATAATACCCAAGGATGGGACCAAAATAGCAGCACTCAACTAACCTAATAAAATAGATAAGAGTCAAATCGGATTATACATATGATTATTTACATATTTACAAAAGGTAGCATGAATTTCAAGAAAAATATTTCTTTAGGATGAGCCCATTTATAGGAAGGGACTCTTTCTTTCCCTGAAGGTCTTGGAGAATGAAAGTAGATGGGCCAAATTTTCCATAGTCTAAAATGGTCCTAACCAGAGTTTCTGAAATTTGTGTGTTTACCTTTCTCATCATGTGCTTTGTCCCATTTTAGTACAACATCACCAACTTAAAAAACTTTATTTCTGGTTGAACTTGAATTGAACCATAATTTAATAGCATTTTGATGTTTAGCATAAAAAAATTGCCTTATCTCTCCCTTCTTCTAATTTCAATAATTGTGATAATCTTAATTGAAGGGGAGAGCATTGTTGTTCTTGAACTAGAGTTAATGAAGGAAAAGTAATAGTGGAGGGTAGAAAAACATCTCTTCCATAAACTAAGTAATAAGGGGAAGTCCCTAAGGAGGCTTTATAAGTAATTTTATCTGCCCAAGAGAAAAGGTCATAGCATTAGGCCAGTTTTTTCTGATTTTCATCTATGGTTCGCTCTATAATTCTTAAGAGATTTTTGTTTGTAGATTATGATAGTTCATTCCCTTGGGGATAATAATTTGCAGAATATTTAATCTTAAATCATCTTTTTAACACGAATTTAGTTATTAAGTTACGAGAAAAATAGGATGCATTATCAAACATAAGAGTGTTTGGAAGGCCAAACCTGGTAATAATATGTTGATCAATGCTAATTCAATTACAACTTCAGAGTTGACCACTTTTAAAGGCACTGCCTCCACCCATTTAGTAAAATAATCGGGAGCAGTGAGAATGTATTTATGTTGCTTAGATGATTGAGGAACAATCTAAGCTATAACGTCTAACTCCCATTGCTCAAATGGTTATTTGATATTCACTTGTTGCACTAGTAAGGTTGTCTTCTTTCTTTCCCTAAAGCAGTTAAACAAATTTTGCATTTCCTAACATATGCATGTGCATCCTTGAATAAGGTTGGCCAATAATATCCAGCATGGAGAATCTTGTGAGTAGTAGTATCTCCACCACAGTATCCACTAGCTCGTCCATCATGCATTTCTTATAATTAAAAAATTAGCTTCAAATTTTTCAAGACATCTAAGCAAGACAGAATCATAATTTTTTCGAAATGAAATACCATTCAGAATTTGATATTGGTTTGACTTTATTCTCAATGCTCTTTTCTTTTTAGAATCAATTTCAACTAGTGCATAACCATTCTTTAAATAGAATATGAGATCTGCATATTGGAATTCAGTTTTTACAAGGCATACCTCTGAAAGTTCAATATTTTCACCTACATCAACTTCATGTGTATTCTCGGTTGCGCCAACTACCAATTTGCAAAAACCTTGTCCTCTAAAAATTTTAGCAGATCTAATTTCAAGGTCATATTCTTATAAGGTTGTCACCTAGTTAGCCCTCTTTTCTCCTAATTATCTTTGAATTAGTAATTGTCTAATGGTTGGGAATATTACAATTACTTATGTATGTTCCTTTAAGAGAAAAGGCCTAAAATATTTGATTGATTTGAAGACTGCAAAATCATGCTTCTCAACATCCGAGTAATTTAACTTTGCTCCCTGTAATGTTTAACTAAAGAAGGAAAAAGGAGCTCCATCTTGTTCTTGATTCTTTTGAGTCAACACTAATGCGTATGAGCAATCTAAGGCAAAAGTATATAATACAAATTCTCTAGAATAATCAGGAGAAGATAATGAAGGAGCATTAATAATAGTTTATTTGATAGATTCAAAAGACATTCTTTCAGTTTGTCCCCATTTATAAATTCCCTTCTTTTTTATCATATTTTGTAGTGGCATAATAAGTTGTGAAAAGTATAGCACAAAACGTTTGACAAAAATAACTTTCCCTAGAAATGATTGCATTGACTTTTTACTATGAGGAAAAGGAATTTCATAAATGGCTTTGACCCTTTCAGGATCTATGCTAATTCCATCTTTTGAAACAATAAATCCTAAATTATTTCCTTCATTCAAAGCAAAGAATTTATTTCTTGGGATTAAGTGATATTCTAAACTTTCTACATATTTCAAAAATATGTTTTAGGCCATGAAGATGATTAATTCTCTTTTTAGAATAGATTGTGATATCATCCAAGTAAACAACTATTGATTTGTTTATCAATCCTCTAAAAGTTCCGTCCATGGATCTTTGAAATGTTTCTTGTGCATTTATCAACCCAAAGGGCATTTTTTGATATGCATACATTCCCCATTTGGTTCTTAATGTTTTCTTCAACGTATTTGCAGGATGAAAAAGAATTTGATTATATCCAAAAAAACCATCTAAGAAAGACATTAGTTCGGAACCTGCAACTAATTATAAGATTTGCTCCATAGGAGGAAATGGAAAATTGTCCTTCTTAGATGCTATATTTCAATTTAATAAATATATACATATTTTAATATCCCCATTCTTTTCCTAACGGAACAAGGTTCGATACCTATTTGGAATGTCTAATTGGGAATATGATTTTAGCTCTGATCAATTTATTCAATTCAGTTTTAATCTGTGACTGACGATTGGTGTGAATCTTTCTGATCTTATGTTGTATAGGTTTAACATATGGTAACATCGATATTGTATGTTGAATGATATAAGTATTGTAAGTTTTTAAATCATCATAACTCCAAGAAAATACATCTTTGTATCTTCTTAGTAAATGAATAAAAGCAAGTCTTTCATCATGGGAGAGTTTGACTCCTAGATTTATGTTTTGTGGCTTTTCTTCAGAACCTAAATCAATGAGTTCAAATTTTAAAGTAATGCTTTGGAGCTTGTTTTTAGTTGGTTTTTTATATCTATATTTCAAATCATACAGATATCCTCATTTTACCACATATTTTGGCAATGAATCTTCAATTTGTTCATCATCAAAGGAAATATTAATATTTTTATCATGCACATCCTCACCAAGGATCTGATCTATGTATGTTCTTTCAGATGTAAGAAAACTCAGAATATCAGCATTGTCATTAAACTCTCTCTAGTTAGTAACATTATCGGGGATAGAGGGTCCAACAATCAATTCAATGGAGAACCTATCGAGACTAAAGTCCTCAAGAGGAATGAGTTTAGAACCAATGTTGGCTAATAGATCCAAGCTGGCATTTTGGATTCTAGGGGATAGGAGATATATTAAATGCCAAGAAGTGGGAATTTAAGTCTTGGACCAAAGGTTGATAATGTTTTAAGTGATTTGAAACACAAAGAATATTATTTCATACCAGTTTAACAGAAATTTACAAATCACCAAACACTTTGATAAATTTAACATCAAGGATAATAGCCTTTCGTAGTCCTTGAACGAGCGCTTCATATTTAGCCACATTATTATTACATTCAAAATCCACTCTATAGGAAAGTATAATATTTTTTTCCATTCAAACTTACTAATATGAAACCAACTCTTGCACCATCATTGGACTTAGATCCATCAAAATAAATTATCAAAAGAGTTATTTGCAGATAATTCTACAATGTTTACACACATAGATGAGTCTATTTGTGAAAAAAATCCAATTTGTGATGTAACAAACTCAACGGGAAAAGGAGAAGATTATGGAATAATTTCCCATTATGTTATTAGTGAAGGTGACTGGCTCATTTTCTTTATCTAGATCAATCGGTATATTTCATGTGTTTCCCCCTATCAATTCTAATTTATGGTGGTTGTGCTAGTATTGTACATGAATGTTGGCATTGATGTCATCCAGACTGACAAGAATGTGTGTTGCAACAAATGCATGGCTCAGAAGGATTCCTATTGTAGTTGTAATCTTCATGTAGAGGTTCGTCATGGTGGGTGTGATTTCAACTATCCAAAGATTCAATGAGAAGAGAAGTTTGTAGTCATCTTCCAAGAAGAATATGGGTGTAAAGCCTACATTGGACCCTCTCCATTGGAAATTTCTTTGAACAAGATTTCCAATGATATGCGGAAGTCCAAAAATGGACTCCTAGATCAAAAGATATGGTCTCCTGAAGTTCAAGGTTGTGAAGCCTTTGGAAGGAAGAAATATTAGCATATCGAAAGTCTAGGATATTGGTTCATAGGAAAATCATAGGTCATCGTATTTGTCGTATCAGCATATCAGAGATCGAAATGTCGGAGGTCCAGCATATCAACACATCGGCATATCGATGCATAGGCATATCAGAAGTCCAAGATATCGGGATATCGGAATATCGGAGGTTTGATACAACGGAGAAGGTTTTATCAGATATTGGAGGATATCAGAACACCAGAGATTGGCGTATTAGCACATTGGCACATCGAAACCTTAGCACATCGAAACATCGACATATCGGGGATCGGAATATCATAACTTTTTCAAGTGAGGAACATTTAAAAGTTGCGATATTCGATAAGTGTCGATAAGCCTTTATAAGCACCGAGGAATTCCAAAAGAAGATTAACAAAGGATTTCAGTGAAAAACCAAAGGTTGACGAGCCATCTTCTCTCTCCTCTAGCAAGACACATTGTAGCATATGATTGGCTCTGATAAGCTACAGTGGAAGCTGATGTAAGCACGACGTGGCAATATGACAAGACACGTGGCAGGCATATTCAACCTTATTGGGTAGGCTAATGGGCTAGAACCGAGCAACACGTGTCACCACTAAGGAGTCACCATGTGGAATGATGATGTCATATCAGAGGATGAAGACATTAAAACTCTAGAACAGTTGGATTTTGGAAAAGTTCCAATAAAGGGGGCTTCCGATATTGGGTTGGCACATGGACATGATAGTTCAAAGAACCAAGGGCGTAAAGAAGTTAACAAAGGGAGAATGGCCCCGGACAGGATTCTAAAGGCTTAGCACCTTAATGCTAAGAAACAGGTCACAACTCTCGGTCCTATGATGAGAAATGCTTAAAGGAGCTCAGTGGAAGAGGAGTATCGGAACATTGCACCATTGTAAAGTTGCGATATGAAGTGTCTTTGATAATATAGTATAGAGAGTTAAAGGTGTATGGGTCAACAGCTGCGAAACTGAATGTAGGAACAGAGGAGTTGGTGGATTGAAAGGGGATAAACCTGCAGACTGCTTCATGTGCACAAATGGTTGTGTTAAATGATAATAGAGTGGTCATCTATGTGATCTGTCAAATATCTTTGGAGTGATAAATGAGATTGGGACTCTCATAGAAGTGTACAGGCCACTGGAGAATTAATTTCTCATCATGGGAGCTCTACACATTCAGACTATGGAGAATTATAAGGTACGCCTCTATTTTGGGGTACTATGACAAGAAATCACCAAAAATTGCAAGAGAGGCAAGGGGTGCCATGCATAAGTATAGTTGGGCATCTAAAGGAATGACAGGAAAGATTTCCTTATGCAAAGTGCCTCAGTGGAACAAAAACCCTCACCAGCAATGAAGAATATGGGGGAATTGAGAAAATTTCTAAGTGTGTTGTTTTGTGAGTGAAGCGCATCATGATAGAGAGGTTGAAGTACCTGAGAGGAATCTGTCTAATAGAGCAGCAAGAGCAGCAAAAGGGTTGTGTGGAGAATTTCAAGGGTAGTGCTAAAGAGAAGTTGGTGAAGAGCCCTTAACAGTGAAGACATAGTAGAGAGGAAGTGTTGTTGTGAGCAGCAAGAGGAGATGTGTTGCAAGTGAGCACAGTAGGCAGAGTGCAGAATTTGAATCTCCAAACAACCATTTATTGGTATTTTACTTGTATGATTTTATGCCTCTATTTTCAGTTTGAAAATTGTATGAAATAGTATAACAAAGGCATGGGGAGGTTGGTACCTGCATACTAAAGAGGTTGGTGCATCTTGGCAAGTTGGTGTTTGCTAACCAAAGGCGGTGGGTGCCTCCTATGAGTGGGTGCTCAAAAATAAATAGATGTAATTAAGCAGGTGCTTAATTTACATCATAAACAAACAACAAATTGGTGCTTTTTTCCCTCTGGGTTTCCACGTGTAAAACATTGTGTCAAATGTGTGTTTCTCATGTGATTGTTGTTTGAATATGTGTGTCTGAAATATTCTTGGTCCACTATTTTGTGAATGAATTATCTCACAAGTTAAAGAATATAATAAGGGAATATAAGCATAATAAGAAAAATAAAAAGAGTTTCTTAATTACTGATTCACCCCACCCCCCTCAACAATTTTGTATGTCAAAAATTGGTATCAGAGCTAAGTTCCTTCAACAATAGTTTAAACACTAGAAGGTAGATCTATAAGTAATTATGTCTAGGCAAGAGAGTCAAGAGGCTTACTCAAGTAGAATACTCGGTTTTTATGGGACCAACTTTTCTTTTTGGAAAGTGAGAATGGAAGCATATATTATGTTTCTGAGAGTAGACGTTTGGACTTCAGAGATAGTAAACTACAATGTACCTAATATTCCTCCCAGTGATGCAGATGGTAAAAAATTATATGGGAATAATCAGAACTTCTAAAATTGATGCACTGTAAGTCTACTAAGAAAGTGTAGGTAAATCTTAACCAGAGTCATGAAGGGGATGTCAAAGTCAAGCAAGCGAAACTTTAGACTTTCAGAATGAGTTTTGAAAACTTGAGAATGAATGAGAATGAAAGAATAGAAGAATACTTCCTCAGAGTTGATGAAGTAACTAATATCATTAGAGGAATTAGTGAAGAAGTCAAGGAAGAGATGATTTTTTAAAAAATATTAAGATCTCTAACCATGAGATTTAATGCCAAAATCTCAGTTATTGAGAAAATGGTTAACTTAAATGATCTCAATATGGATCAGCTACATGGTTCTCTCATGGCCTATGAGATGAGAATAGGAATAGATAAATTTGAACTAAAAGAAGTGGCATTCAAAGTATCCAAAAATGGAAAGGATAAAAAAGATCATAAATACTACTCCAGCTATGAATCTGATCAAGAGCTAGCTCAACTAGCCAAAAAATTAAAGCGTGGTTCAAGAAAATATAAAGGGAAGTTTCCCTTTAAGTGTTTTTATTATGGAAGAGTTGTACATTTCTCTTCCAAATGCCCTTATAAAGAAAAGATTGAAATGGAAGAGGATCTGAAATTTGGAAACAAATCTCAGACCCATCAAAAGAAAAATCCCTATAAGAAGGAGGGGTTCTACTCCAAAGTGGATAGCTCAGCACCAGAGTCAAACTGTGAAGACTCATTAGAGAATGAGTCAGATAAGTATCTTCTTATGGCCTTTGAAATAGGCTCCAAAACACAAGGTATTATGGACTCTAAAGAGGAAGAAGAAGGAGTGGTATGCCTTGAAGGGGAACTCATCACCTCGACGAGTTAAAGAAAGCAAGGAAGAAAAATAAGCATTTGAAGGAATAGTTATAGCGTGCAAAGGAAGGTAAGTATAACTCTGATAATGAGCAGTTTTCCTATCAAAAAGAAAAATTTGAAGAAGCTATCAAGAGCAAGGACAGTCTAGTCCTTCTACTGAAAGAAAACCAAGGAAACTGTGAGAGACTAGAAAAGGAGAACAAGCAGTTGAAACAGAAGCCACTCAAGTTAAAGAGGGAAACGATCTCACAGATATGCAAAGATGATATTTTTTCTTTGAAAATTGAGCTGGAGGAAGCCAAACAAAAGAAGAGGTTCTTCTAGACCTGATTCAAGAATGGGAAGAAAATTTTCAGAGTCTTGAAGCAGAAGTTGTCTCTCTGAGAACCGATCTTGAGAAAACAAAGGCTGAGAAGGGTCTAAATGAAAAATTTGTTGAAGGGACAAGGAGACTAGATCATATCTTGAATAGTCAAAGGCCTTCAGAAATCAAAACCGTTATGGGATACTCTAAGACACAAGAATATTCTATTGGGATGATAAACTTCAAGTCCACAGGATTCGAAGAACCACATAGCCATGGGAAGAAGTACCATGAAAGAGATAATAAAGACAAAAGAGCAGTTAAACAAAGAGGAAATCATCAATGGAGAACAAACCAATTAGTCAGATGACCAAGGTATTTTCCTACACAATCTCATAATGTTTCTAACAATATGCATGCCTATTTGTTTTATGGTCATTGTTATAGGTGTCATATCTTTGGACATAAATCCATTGGTTGTAGAAGGATAAAAGTTGAAAGAGATGAAAATCCCAAATATAATACGCATCAGATTTTAAGTCTCAAAATTCCTCTCTCAAAAATCGGAATGTCTTCTCTGCCTTACTAAGTGAAGTAGAATGCTTCAAATGTAATAATTTTGGGCACAAATCTAGTGAGTGCAGTTGTAGGTTTAAATACATGTCTAAGTCCCAAAATGTTAGACAAACAACTATCTAAGAGATAATGGGAGCTGGAAACGAAAGACTAAAAAAGGCATGCAATGTGGACTTGCCTTATCAGCTCATAATCAAGAAAACAAATGATATGTGGATGGTGGTTGTTACAAACATATGACTGGGGATAAAAGAAAATTTATATCGCTTAAATAAAAGGATAGAGGAAGCAATGTCACTTTTGGAAACAATGCTCCGGCAAGAATCAAGGGTAAAGGTGTAGTTAGTCTTGATCAAAAAACAAAAGCACAAAATGTGTTGTATGTAGAAGGTCTTAAGCACAATCTGCTCAGCATTAGCCAAATATGTGATAATGGCTATGATTTTACCTTTCAATCTAAATATTGTGAGATCCACAACATAAAGAATGGAAAACTAGTGGGAAAAGAAACCAGAACCCACAATAATGTATATGTGTTTGACGATTCCAAGGTTAAGTGTTATTTAAGAAAAACAAGTGAAGCACAGTTGTGGCACAAGAGGCTTGGGCATATGAATTTTGATAGTTTGGTAAAAGTAAGTAATATGGGAAAACTAATAGCATTACCAAGGCTGTCGAAATATGATAAAACAATCTGCAAGTCATGTCAGTTTGGCAAGAAGACTAGGACTTGTTTCAAATCAAAAAAATTATCCTCATCCAGACCTCTAGAGCTCATTCACACGTCAGATATTTTTGGCCCAACTACAACAATAACATCAAAAGGAGAGAGGTATTTCATGTTTCTCATTGATGATTTCACTAAGGCCACTTGGATTGTCCTCTTAAAATAAAAGTCGAAAGCGCTCAATAATTTCAAGAAGTTTAAAGCTCAAGTAGAAAATGAGAAAGAATTAAAGATAAAATTCTTAAAATCAGGCAGAGGGGGGGAGTACACCTCAAGATAATTTGAGGAATTATGTGAATAGAATGGTATAAGGAGGTAGTACTCAGTGGATAGAACTCCTCAGCAAAATGGAGTAGTAGAGAGGAAGAATAGAACAATCCAGGAAATGGCCAAAGCAATGTTAGATGAAGCAGAAGTGTCTCACAACTTCTGGGGAGGAGCAGCCCAGGCAGTAGTATATATGTCAAACATAACTCAACTCGGGCCTAATAGTGGTAAAACTCCCTATGATTTATGGAAGGGAAGTATTGCATCAATTAAACATCTCAAGGTATTTGCAACCAAGTGCTTCATTAAAAAGAATGAAAAGAACCCTGGGAAGTTTGACTCATGCACTAACGAAGGGATATTTCTCGGGTACTCTATTCGAATCAAAGGATATAAGTGTTATAAAAAGCGAATAAGAAAGATTGAGGATTGTATTGATGTAATAGTAGATGAGGTAGGTTCACAACCTAAATCCTCTAAAAGAAATATGAATTCATATGATGAAGAAATTTTAGATTTGAGGTTCGTGGATCTAAAAGAAACAGATTCAAACAGTGAAGATGAGGAAGCAGGCACGAATTCAAGGCCAAAGATACCCTCCAAGTATGTACATAAGGAACATATTGAGAGTCAGATTCTTAGAGATCAAGTACATGATGTCCAAACCAAAAGAAAATGTGTTAGCAATACAAGTTATGTGAATTTGGATCTATTATCACAAATAGAACCCAAGAACCTTTGTCAAGCAAGTGAAGATAAGTTCCGGGTGAAAGCCATGAATGAAGAACTTGACCAAATTAAAAATAATGATAAATGGAAGCTTGTTCCAAGGCCGAGAGAGAAAAATGTTATTGGAACCAAATGGGTTTTCAAGAAAAAATTGAATGAACAGGGTCAAGTAATCACTTGAAAAAAACTCAATTGGTATGCAAAGGGTATGCCCAAATAGAAGGGGTATATTTCAAAGAAACCTTTGCACCAGTAGCTCGACTAGAAGCTATAAGAATTTTTCTTTCATTTTCCACCCATAAGAATATCAAGGTATATCAGATAGATGTGAAGTCTACCTTTCTTAATGGAGATTTAGAAGAGGAGGCTTACATTGAGCAGTCAGAAGGATTTCTACTCACCTCCAATGAAGGGCTCATATGCAAACTAAATAAGGTCATGTATGGATTAAAATAGACCCCCGTATCTTGGTATGAAAGGCTGGATAGATATCTTCAGTAACAAGGGTTTAAGAAAGGCACAATTGACAGTAACCTTTATGTAAAATCTGAAGGAAACCATCTACTGATAGTAGTTGTGTATGTGGATGATATAATATTTGGCAGTGATATGGAACAGTTGAGGAATCAATTTTAAAAATGTCTGCAAATAGAGTTTGAAATTTCCATAATTGGAGAATTGTCCTTCTTTCTAGGTTTGCAAATTACTCAGTCTCCACAAGGAGTGTTTATATCCCAACCCAAATATCTCAAGGAAACTCTAAAGAAATTTAGAATGGAATATTTCAAACCTATCAACACATCGATGACTACAGGCTACAAATTGTGCAAATAAGATTGAACACCACTGGTAAAGAAGACTTAATACAGGCCAATGATAGGAAGCTTACTGTATCTGACAGCTTCAAGCCCAGACATCATGCAAGCAGTGAGGATTATGGCAAGACTTCAAGCTTTTCCATGAGAAATTCATGTTTTTGTTGTCAAGAGGATCTTCAAATATATTCAAGGTAGAGCAGAGTATGGACTACAGTATGCTAAGAATGAATTTTTCAAGTTGAAATCCTACACAGATGCAGATTGGGTTGGAAGTCTTGATGATAGGAAGAGTACTTCTGGTGCAGCTTTCTTCGTGGGCAAATGCTTGGTGTCACGGGTTAGCAAGAAACAGTGATCCATTTCTCTGTTGACTGTTGATGCAGATTATATTGTTGTTACTACCTATTGTATGCAAATTCTATGGATGAAGAAAACCTTGAAATATATACAAGTAGAGTCGTTTGATCCCATTCCAATAATGTGTGACAACACAAGTGCCATCAACATCTCCAAAACCATGTTAAGCATTCAAAGACTAAGCATATTCCTATCAAGTTCCATTTCTTGAGGGAACAAGTTGCAGCCAACACTGTCAAACTTAAATTTGTACCCACTAAAGAGAAACTGGTTGATATCTTTACCAAGCCACTAGCAAGAGAACCATTTGAGTATCTCAAGAAGCAGATAGGAGTTGTGACTCCTCCCTCCAAATGACTTCATTTTGGTAGGTGGTTGTTATAGACATATTTTGGCACTGCAATCATATATGTCCATAAACCAAGGGCTTTTGAGTCCCTAAAAGTGTTGTTTCACACCCTAAAGGAACAAGGTCCACTGATTACATCATCTCCTAGAAGTTTTCCATGGAAAACTGCTCAGAATTGGTCAAAACTGGACCATACAGACTACTCAGTGCTAAGGGTGTGATGCATCTCACCTACCACATGTAAAAAGTGTGACGCATACTGAAAATCCCTTCTGTAGGGTGCGATGGGCGAGAGTAGACAAATGGGAGAGACAATTTACAAGGTGGATGATCATGGAATCTTCCAGAAACTTCTCTTATGACACTTGACTCTCTGAATTCGCCCAGGGATGAGTAAGAGATCATGAATCTCCAAGTGGAACCAAGAACTATCAGAGAGAGGACACTAATCAAAATCCCAGACGCTGACTCACCCCCCTGCAAAAATCTATATATGGATCCCTCATCCCAGAGATCCGAAGGCTGGAACCTTGTATTTTGTAAGGAAGTGTTGTTAGTTTCTTTGTGGAACATCATAGTGTTGGGTGATCTAAGCTTTTCATGAGGTGAATAAGGGCTTTCATGTTGGGAGGATGACGTTGGGTCAGATCAATGGGTTGTAATCCTCTCTTCTACTCTTTCAATCAATAAAGCTATTTGAGTTTTCCTCCACATTCTTGTATGTTTGAGTTGATATATGCATTTGTGTGGTCAATATATATCTGGTCCTAGATTGTTTATGATTGTAGATCTTTGTGCTTTGATGGTATCATGCTGCTTTGACTTTATAGGTGCTCTTTGAAGCGGGACAAGCAAGGGAGGAGCGGCAAAGATCTGTCAGAGGGGAGAGGAAACAAGCAAGAAGCCAAGCGAAAGACTGAGGTTGGTACTCTCTGCTTCTCTCTTATCTACTTCTCATAAAGGAAAGCGCAAGTAACTTTAGTTTGTTTGTTTCTAAGATAGCTACCCATCTTAGTGGGACTAGCAGCTCTGAATGGACACTAGATTTCCCGATAACCAAATGGCGACTCCACTGGGGAGCGAATAGCTTGTTTGCTTGTTTATATTTTTTTGCTTTATAAACTACAAACGGAGCCTGAAGTTAAGCCAGCTAGCCTTCGAACTGCATTTTCTATGCAACTGCAAAGTGGATCAATGTTGCTTCAATCCATCTCCAGGTTTTGTTTATAAATTGAACAATTGACTTTTAAACATCCTAATTGCCCTGGTGGTGGCTCAAGTAACCTCATTAGATCAGCCCCTATGATTTGTATTTACTGACTATCATTAGCTCAGCCTAAATCCCTAAACTAAGCTGCAAACTATGACCAAAAACCAAGTTAAAGTCTCGTCCCTGGACCATCACACCTTCTCCTCTTGGAAATCTAGATGCATCGCATCTCCCATGTGCAATAGGTGAGATGCATCCCTGTTTCATTGCGTTAAATGTGCGATGATCAGACAAGACTGTTTCTGCCTCCAGATTTTGGTTTTTCTTCACTCTCTTTAGCTTTATTCAGGAGTTTTTCTATCTGTGATCAGTATACCACTGTGGAAACTCACTTCCTTTGCATTATTCAGCCTCCATTGTACAAATAATTGTAAATGTTTTATGTATTTTTCGCCATTTACAGTTCTCCTTTACAAAGAAGTAGCTTAATCGAACTGTCATCTTTTGATTTGGAAGTGTTGCAAGTGTCGTTTCCAGTCAAGGAAAAGAATCCTACTCTTCTTGATGGTCGATTACACTGTTACTCTTGTATTTTATTTGCATTAATAGTATTTCAAGTGTCGAAAGCAGTTTTCAATTCAAAATCGCAAAGTGTTGTCATTGTCTTCCTTTCATCCTTTGAAGAGAAAATTGTTAGTATTGCCGCTTTGAAAAGATAATTCAGATTTGTGCTCCACATTCTTTTTGTCATTCACACATTAAGAAAGTGGAAAACAAATATATGCATGTGCATTTGCATTTAGACTGCTTGTTGATTTTGATTTAGGACAGTGCATCTAGTGTGTGCTCTCTGCTCTATGTTGAAAGAATCTCGCTTTTCCTTAGTAGCTAGGATTTTCATTGCAAAAAGAATAATAAACGACTGTTTATCATCTTAGATTGCATTTTAGGAATTGTATATCTACATCACGCAGTGAACCTTAAAGGCAAACTTCTTAAGAAAGATCAACTGTAAAATAAATTCAATGAACATAAAAATGATTTGGAACCTAACGCACAACATTTAGAAGTCTAGGCTAGAGACCTATTCCGGCATCATAAAGCCTGGTAACTATCGCTTTCATCGTAGGTTGGGTGATTCCTCCTCTTTGAGACGACAAGTGCCAGTACGGACTTGTGCTCCCACGTATCATCGAGTATATATTGAGAGACCACAATAGGCTATATCTTTTATCCTTAGGAAGCTGTGTCTGCCGCCCTATCGATCGCAATGCACTAAACACAACATTCGGGAAGATTGACTGCCATACCATAAAAAATATTCTGCAATTTTGCAATTGGTTTGGTAATCCTTCTGTCTAAATTTCCAAAGTAGTCTCTTTTGTTCCTTTTCAAAATCCTTCAAGGAAAAGGTCCATCTGAGCACTTGTCACTTCAGGCTCATTAAAAATTGAAGGCGACTAGAGTCATCTTTAGCTTTTTCTCGACTCTTAAAAATTGAAAAAGCAAGTTGTGTCAAAGCGACATAAAATTTATTTTAATCAAAATAACGTCATTATTCCCTCGTTGATCTTAGGTTGAGAAAATGGAGTCCACCAACCAAGGGTTTCCCCTTGGGGGAAATCCTAGTCCTTTCTCCTCTTGGGGAGATGTTGGTGCACCTCATATGGCCACGTTATCCCTTCCAGGACTGACGATTGGCCTGCCAATATGGCTCTTCTCAACCTCTGTCGTTTAAAGCACCGCGATTCCTGAGCAATCAAATCAGCAACCAGATGATACTAAAGTTACCCCCCAACCTTCTACTTCATTTGTTTCTCCCTTTCCTCCTTCCTCTCTTGGTAAAGTTGGTAAAACTAAAAACCAAGTATCTGAGATGAAGAAGAAAGGGAAGGAGAAGAAGAAGAAGGAGCCAATCGCCAAAAGGGGCAACCATACATCGTCTAGCGAAAATCCACACACTGCACTTTCCAGACCCAAATCTCCATGTGTCATTTGCAAAGGAGACCACTATCATCGAGATTTTCCTTGTATCCCACGGATCTTAAGGGACTGGTCTCCCCGCTTGCACAATCCGGTGTCCTCAACCTCTGATGATCATGTTGAAAGTTCACTATCAACTAGTGAAAACGAAGTCACTGGACAAAAAGGAAGATCTAAAATTCCTTGTAGACTGTGTGAAGGCGATCATGCCATACACCGTTGTCCCTTCCTAGACGAAGCTAAAAGAGTCATGGATAACCGTCCTGCTTCACCGCTACGGCTTCCTCCTGGATACAAGAAACTCTTGCCGAGTCAATCGCTAGTTGAAAATACGGCTGACACACCTTTGTGGTCAGTTGAAGCATCTATAATTGAAGATAAACCCTTTGATTCCACATCGAACCAAAGTCAACAGGTCGAGACGGAAGTCGACCCAGTCTTATCTTCAGAAGGTCCACCTTCAGATGATACAGTCACCAAAGAGAATGAGAACGACACCGTTCAAATCCTCTTCGTAAACACAGACTCTGATGAACATGGGGGAAATATACACATTCCTTTACCACAGGAAGGAAGTTCATCAGAGTCGTATCCGGCCGTTTATTCGGTCCCACCTCCAAGAAACCTAGTCGTTTCCTTCGACTGGAATCTACTAGGCAGACCCTGCCTACCATCTAATGTACCAATCTGAATCATAGTACAAGCTTACAGAATGGTCATGGTCGGTACTATGATAGATGAAGGGGCTTTTGTGAGTATCCTTTCCTCAATTGCTTGGAAAGTGCTTGGTTCACCATCGCTTCTGCCTGAGATGCGAAATCTGACAAGCTTCGACAAAGGAACCAGTCAACCGCTAGGGATCCTTCCAAATTTGCCTATAACTTTGAGAGGGAAAATCATTTATCTGAATGTAATGGTAGTCCAAGGACCTTTAGATTACAATCTACTCCTTGGGCATGACTACATTTATAGCATGGGAGCCATTGTCTCCTCGCTCTTTCGAGTTATGTGTTTTTCGCATGAAGGCAGAGTGGTCCAGCTCGTAGACCAGCTTTCATTCCCCGGCTCACACATAGCTAATAGTCAAATTCCATCCCTAACTGGTCTTTTCATGCAAGGAATGTCTCATCAATCTCTAATCCGTCCACCTGATAGCGCGAGTGATTCGGTGATTGTGACTGAAACCCAAGGGGCATGCACCCTGGTCTTCTTCGGCATGAAAACTTCAAGTATAGGGTAGGTTTCCGCGGAGGATATATGACTAGTCTGACACACCTATCCATTTAGGATAATGGGGATTAGATTGAAATAAGATACCTCCGTTAGAAGGTATGCCTTTCCCGATAGAACAAATGTTTTGTCTGCAAATTGAAGGGTAACCTGGAAACCCTACTTCGCTATACCTAGGGGCATGCAAACCTTTTGTACGCAAGTGAAAAGCAACCAGTGTGACGCTAACCCCATAGTTCTGCTGACTTCAACTGCTTAAGTTAGGTGATTGGTTAGATTGACTGTTCACCTTTGCAGGGGCCAAATGGCACCAGCAAAGTAAAGGAAGAGTTTTCCTACCTAACCCCAGTAGTTAATTAACCCCTAGGACAGTATTTGGTCATTCCTAGCTTACATGCGAAAGGCACTAGAGCATAGTTTCGAATGGTGCAAGCTCCCTAAAAAATGAACCTATTGATGAGACATCCTTATTATACGACTGGCACGAGAAGTTTTACGCAAAGTTCAATCTTGTTAAAAATTAAACCTAAGCAATGAGCATATGTTCCATCAGAGTTTAAGCTCATTAAAAAATGAAGCAACCTCTAGTAAATAACCATTGCGAACGCATTATCATTAGCTTTTGAGCCTTGGTCGTGTTCTTACCATCACCTCCACTCTGTTTTAGCCGATCATATGCCTCCATTTGATTGTTTACCCCTTTTGCAACGAGTGACTCTGTTAGCCATCCTTGTGACATTGCCATGATTGGAAAATTCCAAACCTTACCTGGAATCAGCTGCTACTTGAAATTATCACTCATTCCTCAAAAAAACGAGTCTCCTTTAAGCTCTTTTCATCTGACTCGTAA
>APFE031269894.1:0-18299 GCA_000404065.3 Pinus taeda | reverse complement strand
TGTTGAACATGACCCTTCCAAGACTTGTCGTAGATTAGTATATCATAAAAAAGAACTAACACAAATTTTCTAAGGAAGGGTTTGAAAATGGAATTCATTAAACCTCAAAATGTAGAAGGTGCATTGGTAAGGCCAGAACGCATGACCAAAAATTCATAATGACCCTCATGAGTTCTAAATGTTGTTTTTGGAATGTCTTCAGTCTTCATTCTGATTTGATGATATCCTGAATGAAGATCCAACTTGGTGAAGTAAATTTCTCCATGTAATTCATCTAATAATTCATCAATGATAGAAATGAGAAATTTATCTTTAATAATGAGCTTTTTGATCTCCCTATAATTTGGACACATGCGCCATGATCCATCCTTCTTGTGCACCAATACTACTAAAGCAGAGAAAGAACTTTGACTGGGTTGAATTATACCATCCTTTATGATTTCTGCAACCATATGTTCACTTTCACACTTTTGGGAATATGGATATCTATAAGGCCTGATGTTTGGAGAAACACTTCTTGGAATCAAATGAATAACATGATCATGACAATGAATAGGTGGGAGGCATTTGGGAGTCTCAAATACCTTGGAATGATTGTCCAAACTTTTTGGATATTTGGAGAAATAGATGATTTCGGTGCGGGAACCTCTAGTGAACATAATTGTGCAATTACGCTCTGTTGTTATTTCTTTATAATATTTTTCATCATGTTAGAGTTGATTATATTTCTTGTTTTCCCTACGATACCCCTTAATTCAAATTCCTTTCCTTCCCAAAAAAATTTCAAGAAAATTTCTTGAAAATTAAAAGCTATCGTACCCAAAGATTGTATCCATTGGACTCCTAGTACAACATCAACACCACCCATTGGAATGGAAAGCATTGAACTATTGAATACATATTATCCCATGATAGCTTGATATTATGGCACTTTCCAGAGCAATTTATGGTTCCTCTGTTTGAAACCATTACTTGACACTCTAGTGTTGGATATAGGAAGCAATTAAATTCCTTGGCTATATTATAATGAATAAAATTATGAGTACTACCTGAATCAATCAACACTATTACCGTTTTCTTCTTGATATGTCCTTCTATCTTGAGAGTTTGAGGAGTGGTAATCCCTTCCAATGCATTACAAGATATGGTTGGATTCATTTCTTCTTTCTCTAGGGTTGATTCCTGGTGTATATCCTCTTCTTTTGATGTTCCTTGTTCATTTTCTTCCTCCTCTTCGCAATCTATGTAAAATAATATCTTCTTAGCACACTTATGACCGTTAGTGTATTTTCTATTACAATTGTAACAAAGCCCTTTTGCTATTTTTTCTTCCAATTGTTGAGGTTTCAACCTTGTAGGTTGTGGAATGCTAGGGGCAGCAACACTTCCATATTTATAGTTGTGAGTTGTAGGCTTCCTTGTTGCCATCATTTTTCTTTCAATTTTTTTTGCCAACCTAAATGCCTTCTCCAATGAATCAGGTTCCAAAAGGTGAACCTCATGTTGGATATTAGCCTTTAATTCCCTATGAAAAAATCAATCATATGCTCCTCTGGAATATATTTTACCCTTATATTCAATTTTTGGAAGTCCTCAATGTGCTCCACCATTGTACCCTTTTGTTGAGATTTATCAATTGGCTAAAGAAGGTGTTTCTTTTTGTATCCTCACAATGTGCTATCATTTCCTCCATAAAAATTGACCAAGTGACAATTTTTTTACAAGAGCAAAGCCATCAATACCATACAAATTGATTGGGTTCCAAATATAAAGTTGCAATGTGTACATTTTTTGTGTTTTGCACATTATGGAGATCGAAATATTGCTCTGTCTGTAGTATCCATGTTACGGGATCCTTGCCATAAAATTCCTCATATTGATCTTTGGAACATGGTGGGTCTTCAATCCAATGTTAGATTCTATGAAATCATGATTAAAATTTCTTTTGTTCTCATCATGAGTTTCCTCTACTACCTTTTCGCCATTAGGAAGCATTTCTTGTAGCAACTTTGCCAAACCTCCTTTCATACCTTCCATGTCTTTCTTCAAATCTTCAATGTTTACTTACAAACCATCTATATGAGCTTCCACGCCATTCATATTAGCTTCCATGCCATTCATCTTAGCTTCCATGCTTTTATTTAAACCATCCATCTTAACTTCTGTTACATTTTGTGAGAGTGAAATTTGTTGCACTTGGTCTCGTAATTTTGATATATCATGTTGCATTTATTCCTCTTATTCATGAATCATGCTAAAAATTTAAGTTTTCTTACTAGGTATTTCCATTTTATTTCTTCGGGGCATCAATTAATGATTATTATGCTTCACTGTACCCTTTGAATCGCTCCAAACTAATTTTTCAGGCCAACTTATTCAAAATTTTAGAAAGGCTACACACCTTTTTTCGCTTTGTAGGAGCTTGATATTGAATCTATTTTATCTTTGTAATTTCAGATTTCCAAGGTCTAAAATTTTTCACTATGATATCCCTCTACGTCCTCTTTCCAACCCCACAAGTATGATCAAGATTGGGTTCTCCACGTAAGTGTTATGTCAAATCTCCCACAATGAACTGATTATAGACTAGTTCGGTAGAGTGAACTTGTATGAAGTGCCATATGTCACGCACCTCAAAATGCTACAATGAAAATTACAGTTCGTTCGATTTATTTAACTATTTACAAAATTTCAATCCAATGCTCATAGAGAAATTTATGGCGATTTTAGAACGATCACCTGTTTAAGATGTAATTCGAGAGCCTGGAAAAACTATAACTTCCTTAGCTCATATCTCCAAATATATAGTGAGCCAAGACCTGAAATTCGGACTTGAGGTTCATCAAGATTTCTTCTCAAATGGGTTTTAATTTCAGTTTCTGAAACATTGTAAGAAACTAGTGATAGATAAAATTCCATGATGACCTGTTTGAAGCAGCGAAACCCTAGAATCCAAAGCTCTGATACCAAATGTTATGCAACCAACTCACAAAATAGAAGAAAAGAGAGATCAACGACTTCAAAATATGCTCTTCGAGGGGGAATCCCCCTTTACATTACACAAATGAACAATTCTTGGATGATACAAATGAAAAGACCTCCTTTCTAGATATAGGATTCTAAGAGGTCCAAAAAATTCTCTCATGTGATTTCTACCGAAAGACTGTTTAATTCATTATGGATCACAGAAGCTTGAATTTAGAAAGGTCCCAATATAATCAGAGCCTACATAACAATAATATTGTAAGGGCATAACAATAACAATAGTGGGCTTCTATGGGGAACGATAATAACAATATGGGGACTACATGGGCAAAACAATACAATAAGGGAATTGCACTAATAAAAATAATGGGCTACATTAGTAGTATAGGGACCTGGCATTGTGACAATGAAAAGACAAGTCAACAACTTGGAGGAGCTCTTCTACAAGATCAACTGCTACTTGTGGATGTAATCCCCTTCCATTTATATTAATGCAAAGAATTAACTGTTTTCCTATATGTGATGTTGTTATTTCACTCATTTTAATACCATGTTTATCTATTGAATGAAGTACTTAGATGATACTGCATAGATCTCATAGTTTCTTAGCTTGTGTTACCTGACTGTGTAGGTTCTAATTTTGGAAATCAAAGCTAGAATTGGAGCTTCCAAGGCAGGGAAGGAGTGAAGTGTGTGAATAATTCCAGGTAGGCCTCACTCCATCATCTATTTACTTTAAGGAAAAGCATTGTGTTCCTTGTCTCTCAGTTTTTCTAGGTTAGCCACCAACCTAGGGGGGATACTTTTGTCTACAATTGTAAATCTCATATAACAGTCCTATAACACCCAAAAAGATGGAGATTATAACACTAAGGGAATCTTGAGATCTAAAAAATTCCTAAAAAGGAAAATAATAAAATAAGAAATGAATTTTTAAATGAAAACAAAAAAACTATTTTTTTATTGTATTTTTGGATTGTCTCCTCACAAGTTTACTCAAATGTCAAGTGTAGGAACCTGTTGGATGAAAAATTTAAATATACATCCAATGAGTGCCCACTCTGCATACTTTCAAGTAGACCCACATTAAAAAATGTGTTTCTTGAAAGAAACATATTTTTTTGATGTATTTTCATTTTTTTTTGTATGACTATACTTGAAAGTGTGCACAGTGGGCACTCCTTGGATGAAGATTTAAAATTCTACATCCAACAATTGTCTACACTTGAATATTGAGTAAACATATAAGGAGATAAACAAAAGATACATTTAAAAAAATATATCTTTCTTCTTTTCCATCCAAAGGTATTTATGTTTGTGGATGATGTCATTGTCCCAAATATTATTGGTTCTTTCAAAGTTGATTTTGTTGGTACATTTTTTGTTTTGAGGCCCATTTTTTTACCTCAAAATTCTGCTAATTCTTATGTTCCTTATGTTATCACAACTGGTAGTTTGATGTATGCTATGATTTGTACTAGACTAGATATTGTGAAAGTAGTGGAAATATTGAGTCAATTTATGGATAATCTTGGACATGAACATCAGGCTACAGTGAAGAGGGTCTTCAAGTATTCGTGAGGTACTTTTGAATATTCAATTTCCTATAATAAAAAAATTATTTTACAGGACCCACACTGTAGGTCAATATACAAGATTATGTAGAATCTAATTGGATAGGGTGTGTTTTCCAATTGTTTTATGGAGTAGTGAGTGAGATGAATAAGTGAAAATCTATGGTGTCTTTGTCCACTATAGAGGTGGAGTATATGGCATCAACTCATGTATGTAAGGAGGATTATAAAAGTATGTTTATAATTAGGGATAAGTTAGAGAGAAATTATAGCTCAACATGATAGTAGCAATGCCATTCGTTTGCCTAAGAACTTAAGCTTTCGTGCAAAGACAAAGCATATAGATTTCCAATACCTTTTTTGTTAGGGACATGGTTGAGGATGGGAAGGTGATAGTAGATAAAGTTGAAACTTTGTAGAATGTTATAAATGCATTGACAAAACTAGTGAGAATAAGTAAACTGAAGTGGTGCCATGAGTCTATGGACATTATGGTCTATAAAATTAGCTCATAGTTTTATGCATTCTCCCTTATATGCTTGCAAGGTATATGACAAGTGGGAGCACATTTAGACAGGTGTGTCATGCACCTTGTAGTATAATAACCTTTTGTACAATACAATATTTTGAAATTTATACTTGTATTTTCCTCTTCTAATTTGAATTTAGAGACACTTGCATGCATTCCTATCCACATAGTACAACTTCATTTTAATATATTGCGTTATAATTATGTTTCTACCCATATAGATAAATTTAGGTTTATATTGTGTTACAATGTGCATTCTTGTCTTGATTTATGGGTGTATTTGTGAATGATTTCAAACATAGATATTTTTAATTATTTCATCTTAGACATGTCAAAATCACATGTTATTTCATATGTTATACAATAATTTCAAGTAGACAAACTAATTCAAAGTTAAATAAAGAAGCTTCAGAAAATTATAATCAATTTTGGCACCAATATGAAAGAGAGGGTATTTAGTGTGTTGTAGGAACAATAAAAGCAATAACAATTAGAGATTTGGGGTATCTATTTCCCTCGACTCTTTACATTGTTAATTTTTATCATCTTGGCCCCCAAAAGTTGGTTGAAATAGTATTTGGTAAATTAGAACGGGAAAGGATGAAGCATTTCTTAACATTGGATTGCATGTTTATAATGCAGATGTAGATATAACTCTAGTGTAATCACTTGATTGTGGATGGTCCAAATCAGCAAAGTAGGTTGAGTAGTTGTTGGAAGATTTGGGTCTTTGCTCATGAAGAACATGATAACAATATACATGGAAGGGTATAGACTTGCAAACCCAACAAATTTGATTTGTAATATGAATAAGGAATTGTAGTATTCTTTCAAGTTATAGCTTGATAAAGTGGTAAAAGATGAAGCATTTCTTGACATTGGATTGCATGTTTATAATGCAGATGCAGATATAACACTAGTGTAAACTATTGATTGTGGATGGTCCACATAAACAAAGTCAGTTGAGTATTTGTTGGAAGATTTGGGTCTTTGTTCATGAAGAACATGATAACATTATACATGGAAGGGTATAGACTTGCAACCCAAGAAATTTTGATTTTTAATCTGAACAACGGATTGTAGTCTCCTTTCAAGGCCTTACATGATATTTGTCTCTATACTTAAATTAATTTGTGTCCTCTTTTCTATTTCTTATCCTCTCTGCTTCTCTTCTTCAAGTCTACTCCAATTCTGCTACTCTTTATATTCTTGTTTTCTCTTTATTAGGCTTATTCAAGAATTCTCTTATATACATTCTCAATTCACAAAACTTCTTTTTCATTCAAAATAACATCTTTTATATACAAAGAGTTGTTGATTATTTGTATTCCATGCAAGAATTCAAATTGAAGATTTATCACTTGGTCTTCTAAGGTTGTTCACAATGTCCCTCTTCATCTCCAAAATTGAAATTTAGTTCAAGAATTTTGTAATATTAAGAAGATGTGAAATAATATAAGGCAACAACAATGATTGCAGTAGATGGCTTTGAAATGTAAATTCAACATATAATATTCAATGAAAATATCAAGTTCTCTAAGCATTGTTCTTCAACTCTCATGTGCCATGTATTTAATTTGTTTATAAAATATTTATTATACCTCACACACCATTGTATCAGTGTTCACATCAAGATTTGGATATATGAAATCTTCTTTTGCAACAATAGTCAACCTTTTCACATCACATCACTTAATCAACCTTTGCAGATAAACCAATCAACAATAGCAATCAACATTGCAACATCAAGCAACCTTAACATCAACATGACTCATGACCATTTGACATCAATTCCAACATTACCAACAAGCTATAGCAGGGATTAAACGTCGAGTTTTAGCATGGAATAAATGCAAAGAAATGTTTTAGAATAAAATGTTGAGGGGGGGGGGCGGTGGGGGGGGGGGAATATATTCGTATCATTAGCAAGGAATGGATGGTATGTGATAGTGGTTGGCTAATAAATTTCTTATGGTTTCCAACATATAGAATTAGAAAACCATAAATTGATTATGGTTTTTTCAGGCCTATTCATTGAATTATAATATTGAAGAAAAATAAAGTGTCATTTTTAACTTACTAGTTGCCAATTTTTTACGAAATCTTTATAGTATTAGTAAACACTCTTGTAAAGAGAACAAATACTTTTAATTTTTTGTAACGATTTATTTTTTGAATAATATATTGAATGTGCTTTCAAGTGTGGGTTTTTCTTCCTCTCTCGGAATAATTTTCCTTAAGAAATAATTGTCTAGTGGTTTTATGTTTCTATGTTGTTTTTTGTTGCAATTATGTTTATTTAAATTGTGTACATTATTTTCTCATTGATTAATGTGAGAAGCATATTCCACACCTCTACTTCCTTGCATTGGTATCAAATATTGATCACCTAAAATCCAAGGATTTAAATGGAAAATGTTTTTTCATCTAAATGTGGTTTGAGTGGGAGATTGAATAGATGGAAATCTTATTACAAGGAAACAAAAAGCACATCTAGATTAGAAATGGAGAAGTTTAATGGCACTAACCTTAAGCTATGGAAGTTCGAGATGGAGGATCTTCTAATAGATCAAGATCTATAGGTTTTAGTATGTGGAACCAAACCCATTGGTATGAAGGATGAAGAGTGGGTGGTGTTGGAGAGAAATTTGGGGGATTTGTATCAAGCTAAATCCCTTGTTAATAAAAGATTTTGGTATAAAAAGTT
Source organism: Pinus taeda (assembly GCA_000404065.3). NCBI lineage: Eukaryota > Viridiplantae > Streptophyta > Pinopsida > Pinales > Pinaceae > Pinus > Pinus taeda. Next base: position 10,504 of record APFE031269894.1, on the reverse strand, counting down.
ATTTTCTTTGAGAATGGGTGATGGTGGTTCTCTTTCTGAGAACCTGAATGAATTTAACATTATTATATCCCATTTTATCTCAATTTAAGTGAAGATGGACGAGGTTGTATGAACCTTTTGTGTTCTTTGACAAATTCATGCGACAACCGCTAATAGGCATTGGCCCGCACTACATCGGTGGTTGATAATGTTGTGGTTTCTTTGCTCTCAAAGAAGGTGAGACGAAAATATTCTAAATCAATAAATGAGGCCTTGGTTGTTCATGTAATATTAAAGGAGAAAGGAAAAAAGAGATGAAAGGGGAAATCTAAATCTCATGGAGGAGGATATTAGTTTCTTGGGAAGTCCATGGAAATGTTGGAGCTATGGGAAATTCAAGCATTTCAGAATAGACTACAAGAAAGATAAAAATAATAATAAGAAGGAAAATAATGAGTCTAATGAATCTTCTCAATGGGATGGTGGAGATGGTTTTTTCACATTTTTGGAAACTCGTGTAGGCTATAGTGGTTTATAGATTATATAGCTTCCTTCTAAATGAATATTCATTTCCATTGTTTTTTAGTGGATAAGAAACTTGATGGATGGATGGTATGCCTTGGTGATGAATTTCCACTCAAAATAATTGGTCATGGTAGAGTCTTGATTGGGCTCGATAATGGTAGAGTAAAGGGGATCAAAGGATTTTTGCAAATTCTAGGTCTGGCATGAAACCTACTATAAATAAGAATAATTAATAATGTGGGTATGCATGTTGTTTTATTTGAATAAGGGTGTAAGATGGTTTAAGGAGCTATGATGCTCACTAAGGGTGTTCACGTGCATAATTTTTTCTAGCTTGATGAATTCAATGTTAAATGTAATAGTTATTCAATTTCTACAATGGAGAGATCTATAGGATCCACACCTTAACAATCAAATCCTATATCTACTTTTGATGGTCATTATTTTTGGGTACCTAAACAAGCTCCCACTTCATAAAACAAGTTACTTACAAAGAAGACATTACGCTGGCATCAAAGATAGCCTATTTAGATGAGAAGGTCCTTCGAGCCTTGGAAAACAAAAATCTTGTTAGTGATTAAATGGTTGTGCTCTTGAATTATAATGTTTTCTGCATTTTATATATAGAAAGTAAAGATGTTATCACCTATATTTTAGTTCTCACAAATCTTTTACATTGTTGGACTTAATTTATTTTTATGTATTTCATCTAGTTAAAGCGCCTTTGATTCCAAGGCTCTGCCATTTTGTCATTCTTTGATGATTTTTTTGGAAGGGGATACATTTTCTTGGAATTAGAATTAAGATTTTAGTTGCTTTAAGGAGTTTAAATCTCTTTTAGAAAAGAATGCTAGTAGGAATATTAAGGCATTAAGGATTAATAATGGTGGTTAGATTTCTCTAAAAGGTTTGATAACTTTTGTTAGGATAATAACAATAAAAGACATAAGGCAAAACTATTTACCGCTCAACAAAATGGATTTGTAGAATTGTTGAATAAAACGTTGATGGAGAGAGATAGGAGTATGCTTAGTGGAGTTGACTTAAAGAATAACTTATGAGTAGAAGCAATTTCTATTGCATGTTACTTGATTAACAAGTATCCAACAATAACTCTTGTGCATCAAAACCCCTATGGAGGTTTGTGTAGGAAAGAGTTCCACACTTCAACATTTTCATGTTTTTGATTAGAAGGAATATATCTCATGTGCCTAAGGAGAAGTGATAAAAGTTGGATAATAAGGATATGAAATGTATATTTATTAACTATGGAATTGGTGTTAATGGGTACAAGTTTTGGGATCATGTGGCTAGAAAATTTATGTATAGTGACAATGTTTTTTTCAAATAAGTTAATCCTTCTCCCCCAATGGTGTAGCCAAAAGAGGATGAGAAGTTAGTAGTTTAGCTACAACCCAAGAACAAGAATTCTAAAAAAGAAAATTTATAAGATGTTAAAAATGTAGTTAATGAGGAGGAAAGTTTAGAGAGTTTGGATTAGGAGAAGAAAATAGACTTCTAACTTTAAGGAGGTACACTTAACAAAAAAAGACACAAAATAGGTATAATTATAATATGTATGATTTTAGATGTATATTTGCTTCATTTTCTATCAATAATGAGCCTAAATTTGTGAAAGAGGCAATTACTATGGAAGATATGGACTTTTGGAGATTAATCATGGATGAAAATATGATTTCACTTAGAAAGAATTAAATGTGGGGCTTGGTATCATTACCTGATGGATGGAAACCCATTGGATGTAAATGGATATTCAAAAAGAATATCAATTTAGATTGAAATTTCAGAAAGCACAAGGAAAGATTGGTTGCAAAAGGATATTCCTGAGATGATGGGATAAACATTTGTGAGTTTCATATTGCTAAGTTAACATCTTCTTATTATCCATAGTAACAACATTTCACTTAAAGATAGAAGAGATGGACGTGAAAAAAATATTTCTACCTAATGAATTGGAGGATATCTATGACATAGGTAAAGCAATATGTTGAAAAATGTAAAGACTAATTGGTTGACAAATTGAAAAAGTCTTTATATGGTCTCAAATAGTCTCTTGGAATGTGTTACCAAAAGCTTGATTCTTTTTTGTTGGGATTGGGAATTTTGAGATCCAAATAAAATCACTATGTGTATTATACACATAATCGTAGTTATTTCCTTGTTATTGCTTTATGTGTAGATGATATGCTATCCTTTGGTAACAATAAGGATGTTTCATGATTTGAAGAATATAATTTCAACACAATATAAAGGACTTGGGGATTGTAAAATATACCATAGGGATGAAGATTAAGGGAGATAGAGAAAACACTTTTTTGAACTAGATGTGTGTGTGATTTGTAGGCCCCCACACTCCCCTGCTCCTGGCTGCCTCGGCCTCGGCCTCCTGCCACTGCTATGGTCCCTCCAGATGGTGACCTCCCTTCTACATCATCTCAGATGGTTGAAATCCCTAAATAAAATGATGTTGCCTTCGCTTCTCTCTTAACTTCTCTTGGCCCTCCTAGATCCATACCTTTTGTTTTCAAGTTTAAAAAAAAAATAGAAGATATCCTTGAAATCATTCTTCCTCCCTCCCTTCATCGTCATGCAACAATCTCCCTCTCTGAACGCAGATTGGTGGGACCTTTCAAATGACTTTGGCCTTCTCCTTGATCGGTGCAAAAGTGGGTTGAATGGAATTGTTCCTCTTCAATCAGTAAAAAAATATCAATTAGGTTCTGTGAAAGAGGCTACTACACATTCCATTTTGAAACAAAAGAAGATAGAGACTTGATATTGAGAAATGGCCCATATTTAATGGACATTAGGGGTCTATATTTAAACAAGTGGACTTCAGATTTCGATCCAGATTTGGATGTGCCAAATGTTGTGACATTTTGTGTGTGTCTCCCTTACCTCCCTCTCCACTCCTGTGGAGATGAATCAGTCAAAGCAATAGTAAATGCAGTGGGGAAATATATCGAAATAAGTGATCCAAAGGAGAATATGAATGTGTGTGCAAGGATATGTGTTGAAGTAGACCTTGGAAAAGGCCTCTCGAAAGTAGTGAAGATCAAAGTTGACAGTTGGATGCATATTCAATAGTTGGACTACGAAAAAATCCCATTCAAGTGTAAGGTATGTCATGAATACAGCCATTTGGTTAATATATGTCTCAAAAAACAAGAAAACAAAGAAGTAGAATCCCATGATCCAAAATGGGAATAAGTAAAGAAGAAAAAGATAGCAAATAAACAACCTTTTCATCCCTCTTCACTCCCTCTCACTCTGCCCCTATTCTCTCAGATCCCCTCCCTAACCCCTCTTCTCCTTTGCCTCCTTCCATCCCTCTCCTCCCTTCCTCCACCTTTTGGTCTCTAACCCCTTTGGCCCTCTCGAATAACCTTCCATCTCCTCCTCTCCTCCTCCATCCTCCCTGCTTCTCCATTCACTCCCTTTTCCATCCCCTCCTCTCCTAATCTCCCCCTTAGCCCCCCCTCTTTTGATCGATTCCTTACAAGGAACCAATCATCATCCTCTCTTGACCATAAAAAAAGGAATAAAGTCAAACAAAGAAATAAGATATGAAGTTGTAGCAATGGAGATGGTTATGGGTAATCAACAGCCTATGGGTTCCTTCCTCGAAAATAACACAGGAAATAAGGAGGAAAACCCCCATCCTTCCAGAGGGAAAGGACCCTCTGCTTCCAATCAAAATAAATAATGAATATGGTCTCCTGGAACTGTCGAGGAATGGGAAACCCATTTAAATTCAATGCAGTCAAAGACTTATTAGCAATGGAAAATCCATACATTGTCATGATACAAGAGACCAAAATAAATGAATAAGAATCTGTGAAAATGATCACAAAAATAAGGAACTATGAAGGCTTAACTCTCTAAGAAATAGGGACCTTGGGAGGTATCTGCACTCTAAGGAGGAAAGGAAAATTGGAATTAGTACATCAATTAAAAGATCATCACTGGATCAAAACCAACCTAAGAAATAAAATCATTGATGAGAAATATTGTATGATTAATGTCTGTGTGAAAAATCACTATAGAGAGAAAGAAGTATGTTCGAACTCTCTCAAAGACATTTTATCTCAGGTTCAAAATAGAAGCATCATAGTTGGAGGAGACTTCAACCTTGTCTTGAATGCAGATGAGAAGTTTGGAGGTTCCTTTCATGTTGATCCTTCAAGGGATTCCATTGAAAACATTATGGAATCCTACACCCTTTTGGATATCCCTCCCAATAACGAAAAATATACATGGAGAAATAAGAGAATAGGAAGAAGAAAGATAAAAGAAATGTTAGACCGTATTTTAATCTAGGATAACATATTAACAAACTACAACTTAATCATTACTAGAATAGTCCACACTTCAGCATCGAACCAGAAATCCAGTGGTAATCTCCCTAGGGACTATGGGGAATCTGGGACCTATTCCATTTCGATATTTCCCTTCGTGGAATAGAAATGAGGAAGTAAAAAAAATAAAAGCAGAGGTATGGTCCCAAAATATTACATGTTCTCTAAATTTTGTTTGGGAAACCAAATTAATAACCTGGGTGAAGGAAACGAAAGTTTGGGCCAAGAATAATCATAAAGAAACTCAGAAAAGGAAGGCAGAATTATTAAAAAAAAATGGAATCAGTTCAAGAAACAAAAGAACACCTTGAAGAAACAAAATAAATTCAATTTCACGAAAAGAATCTTTATTGGGAAATATACATAGAGAATAGAGCAGAGGAAGAGGAAAGGAGATTGTTGGAGATAAAAACACAACCTTCTTTCACAATTCAACGAAGATGCGTAGAATCATAAATTAGATTGACTGTATAAAGGTAGAAGACAAAGAAATAAGAGGTCAAGAAGCATTAAAAAAGGAAGCTTACAACCATTTCAAAAAGCTTCTAATAGCAGAATTAGCAAATTCAGACTATGGAACATTCATCTCAAAAAGCTTCTAACAACAGAATTAACAAATTCAGACTATGGAACATTCATCCAACATATTCCCAATAAAGTAGGTGAATAAAACAACTTTGACCTCATTAAAGAAGTCGATGTGAATGAGATTCAATCATCAGCATGCGAGATTCATCCAGACAAAGCACCTAGCCCCAATGGATTTTCCATTGCATTCTATCGTTTTAATTGGCACATTATCAAAAAGGATTTTATAAGAATGATATGAATTTTTTTTAGGAAATAAGAAGTTAGGAGGTTTCGCCAACTCTTATTACCTTGCTCTTGTCCCAAAAGAGGCAAGGCCCTCCACTTTCAGCCAATTCTGACCAATCTCCTTGTGTGATTCCTCTTATAAAATAATCACAAAAATCCTAGCCAATAAAATAAATCCCCTCCTCCCGATCTTATCTCAGAAAATAAAGGAAGATTTGTGCCTAATAGAAAGATCCTGGACAATATTATGATAGTCCAAGAAGGTCTGCACTCAAGTGTATCAAGGAAAGAGTAGGGCATCATTATAAAATTAGATATGGAAAATGCATTTGGTAGAGTTAATCTATCCTTCCTATCAGCAGTCCTCAATAAATTTTGATTCTCAAGTGAGATAATAGAAGTAATCTAAGAGCTTGCATAGTTGGACCTTGGATCACCCCCGTGATCAATGGAAGGCCAAGTGAGTTCTTCCAAATTTCTTGAGGATTGAGACAAGGATGCCCCTTATCTCCTTTTCTTTATATAATAATGGTAGACTCGTTGAACATAACTCTTGAAATGACTAGAACTCTTGAAAAGAGAAGAAGAGAACGCACATTAACTAGCCTCTCTATAGCCTCCGGAGTCAAAAGAATCAATCACTCACTTTTTTCAAATGATACGCTAATGATGGGAGGGTCTTCTTGCATAGTAGCTCGAAGGATAAAAAAAGTGTTGAATAATTTCATGGAGGTTTCCAGAGGACTCCTAAACAACAAAAAATGTAGAATATATGGTTGGAATGCGCCTCCTCGCACTCTTCAACGAATATCTCAGATTTTGGACATTCCATTTCAAGAAAGATGGAGTCATTTCCTCTATCTAGGCCTCCCTATATCTAAAGAAAGCCTCAAGATAGAACTGTGGAACAACCACATTGAGAAAATGAAAAAAAAAAAAAAAGGTACAAAATTGGGGGATGAATTGGCTCAATTTATTAGGCATAGTGATCTTAATTAAGTCAATGCTCACAACACTCCCAATCTATCAATTTGCAACAATTTTAGCACCATCTAGCACACACAAGCAAATAGAGTTAATAATAAGGGGATTTCTACACCAAGGAGGGAAATTTGAATCAAAAAATTCAGCTTAGTAAAATGGGATCAAGTAACCTTGCCATATGAAAAAGGAGGTATGTCCATAAGACTCGTTTCTCATTTGAATTTGGCTCTTGGGGAAAAATAGTATGGAGGCTTATCACAAGGAAGGATTGCTAGTGGAAGCAAGTTGTGGAATCTAAGTATATGAATCATGCTCGATCTCTCCTTCTGGTAGAAGGAATCTTGATCAGACCATGCTCTCAATTTTGGAAACTAGTCAAAAAATTTGTCCCTCTCATCAAGGAGAACACACCTAAACTCCTTGGGAATGGAAAATGTACTAACTTATGGGAAAATAGAATAATGGGGAACCCTCCTCTAGCCACTCATTCTAATCTCAAAAACTTAAGAAGATGGATGAGCTCAAAGGGAATAAGCACACTAGAAGCAATCTCTCTTTGGAAAAAAAAATAATTGGGCAGATTGGAAGATCCCTATCCTCCCTCAAAATCCTAAAAAACAATGGGACTATTTAATTATCCTTCTCAAGGGAGCTGATCCAATTAATCAATACTCCTAGGATTCATTCATATGGGATCCTAATGGAGGAGAGTACACAGTGAAATTAGGATATTTGACTATTTAAGCACAATAAGATAAACATGATTGGGAACCTTGGAGAATGGTGTGGAAAACTGAAAGCTTGTCAAAGGTAGAAATATTCATTTGGACTCTTCTAAAAGGAAACGTCCTAACTGTGGATAACCTCAAAAAAAGGGATTTTCAGGGACCTTCAAGTTCCCTCTGTGCTTAATGGTTGAAGAAAGCATTCAACACCTTTTCCTCAACTATCCCTTTGCAAAAGAATGTTGGAACCTCCTAGTCAATCCCCTGGAGATCGATCTAAATCTATCTTGGTCATTTAATGACTTCTTTACAGGTTAGAAAAGGGAACATCCTTACTCTCTTAAAAAGAAGCACTCCATCAAAAGGTACTGGACAAATTTCCCTTCCTTCTTGTGCTAGCAGCTTTGGTTAGCAAGAAACCAACAAACTTTCAATGACCGCCCTCGAGTCATCAGAAAAGTATTGTCTAATACTTGGGGTCTTACATGTTGGACACCTAATCCTAAAGGGTTAGCGTGGAAGCCGAATGGACAAAGTAGTCCAAGGGACCTTAGGATGTGAATCCCAACGGTCACATAATGTACCATAAATATACATCATTTGTGAATAAAAAAATGTACTGCATGTTTTATCTTTACTATTTGTTTTCCCTCACCATGTCTGTTTAACATGGTATCAGAGCCATGATGTGTGGCCTGTTTTTCCCTGAGCAACTATGTAGTTGCCTTGAATAGAGCTGGCCTGTTTAAATCTGCCTCCCTGTTCTTCTGAATACCTCTTACCGTCATAAACGTTTACAAGGAAAAAGAGCATCATTACATCTGCTCCATATTCCATTACCTGCTCCATACAGTACGCTGCCTCTGCCACACCTGCGCTGCACCTCATTACTAAACGCTGGTCAGTCACCTGTTCTAACATTACTGAAATGCTGCTAGGTCTAAAAGCTGCATACCAAACTTCTGAGAGAGTGAAACGGGTGGTTGAAGGTAACACTGAGCGGATATCAAGGAAAAAAAAAAAAACGCTGCTGATGGCGTAACTCCGTAGGAAGCATCTGTTGAAGCTTACAGTTTGGACACGCGAACTCTGTAATTCCAGCAGACTCGGAGACATGATAGCATGCAATGAATTCGCGGAGTGCTAGAGCAGAGAAATGATGTTATTATTGATGATGTCCCATCAAATAAAGTTTGATTTAGATTTTGTTTAATGGGCACCACATTAAAGGTTATAATGGGAATCACTGAATCGATATTGGTATTATGAGACTCGATATTAGATTAATTATTGGTTTGGTGGAGCAGCATTCGTAGGAGTTGGGTGACAAGCCCTAACGAACATCTGGCACAACATTTACCTAAGAACTGAAACACCTGGTAACGTAACTGACAGCAGTAGCGCCAGTGCTGAATTGAAACGCCTGGTAATGTATGGTCTGAGAGCTAACGTATGGTAACGTGTGGTATGGTAACGTATACCAGGAATGTGCATTCGGAACGCAGTGCTCTTCGAATTTTTTCATGACATTCTATAGCTGGAAGCTGGATTGACGTTTGAAAAAAAAAACCGCAGCTCTACTTTTACCTTGGGGTTCAGAAGATGCGATTTCAGTATTGCCATCATTCAGAGGCCCCTTTCTGAGGTCATTGAATTGACGGGGCTAAATATTGCACTTGTAAAAAGCTGATTCCCCTACACGCTGGTTCCATTTCACCTTCGTCAAAGGTAGATATCGGTAGCAAAAAAAAAAAATTCAAGCTCGGCTTGGGGAGAGAATGGGATAATATCCTGAGCCGGCCCTCATTCATCAGAAATACTCTCGTCAAACAATTACTGGGTTTGCCTCTGAAAATAGAGTGTTTACCTGTGTTCTAGAACGCTCAGGACCAGGCCTAGAGCTGAAAGCTACATATTCGGACCCATCTCCAAGTGATTCGAATTCCCCCATATTGTGTTTTGGGTTCTTCTTGAATCTTCCAAGTGATTTCGATTTTCACTATAAACCAACAGATATGAATCTTTACTTCAGATTTGTCACTCTCAGCGCAGGATCTTGCCAGAGATTGTAGGCACCCGCCATTGCTCTCGCTCGACAACACCGCCAAGACCACGATCAAAAAGACGCAGAGCACGGCCACGGACTGCAGCGACAAGAGGCGGTGCACCGGAGTGGTGCCCTTTATGAGCGGATTGAAGTCTGACGGGATCATCGGAATAAGTAACTCCCCAGTGCAGCACCCAGCTTCCCGGCAGGGGAAAATTTATGGCAAAAGATGTCGGTAGAGAATCAACGATTTTACCCAGGGTCAATTGCTCTATCAAAGCAGCAGCCACGATCCTGAATCTTCTCTTGGAGGGCGTGTAAAAATCAAAGCCAGAATATCCAGATAATAATTTTCCTTTCCTATATCCATGTCTACATGACCTCAATTTATTGGCTGGAGTTCTTGCAAAGTGTTTAAAGTCCCTGCTAAATTCTAATAAATTTGCAGGCACATTCCTTCCCCCGCTTGAATTTTTACACACAAAGAGTGCCGAGCTTTCTCTGGAAGTAGCAGGGACTTGGATGAATTTATTTATGGCGGCCATCTGCTTCTTCAAAATAAGAATTAAATTACAGGCTTTGGAGCATCAAACGGCTATACAGACGTGCCATTATATGAATCTGCAACGTATCAATGGAAATAATTACTGAGAATTTGGAGTATAAACTAGCGCTGAATCCACCGCCGCGTATGTCCATGTCCGTCCAGAATTCAAGTCAAGACCAGGAAAAGCATCTGCAGTCTTCTTGGGTCTTTATAGCTCAGTGGTAGAGTATAAACCCATTAAAAATATATGACAAACTTTGTCCCGAGCCATCAGTTGAATGACAACAGCATTCACCAATGAATCAGCAGCAGCCACTTATTGTGCAGTGCACAGATTGATGTGGAGAACAGCGGATGTTGTAATTGTCGGGGGCTGCTCACACATTCCTTGAGCATTGTTGGTACCCTGTCAAGCCAGCATCAATTTCAACTCCAACATTTTCTCTTTGAGGCCTAAATTGCTTGTAGCTTTGTTAGAAGTCAAATTCTTAGGTGAATTAAA
>APFE031269877.1:0-16991 GCA_000404065.3 Pinus taeda | reverse complement strand
ATGTGTTAGCGCTCAAATCTACCTTAGGCTGAAATAAGGTAAAACTCAAGGCTACATCAAACCACGCTCAGCCTCGTAGCTAGCCCTACGAGGACAGGAGAGGGCTCTCTCTGAGTCAATCTCGACAAAAGGTACTCAATGAGGCTCAAGATGACTAAATTGATGACTAATTTTAGGCTAGGTATGAAGTACAAGGACTTTGAAATTGATTTTTTAAAGTTTTATTGAATTCAAGGGAAAGGCAATTTTGGGTGCGGGGATGAGGCACAGTTTTTGCAGAGGTCTACTTGGGGCAAGATAGGCGATTGTTTTTATTCCTTTAAAGTGATTGAATGAATAGATATGACTGGTGAGAGGTTAAGGAGAGCAAGAAACATTCAAGGATTCTCCCTAAACAGATGAAAACATGGAAAATCAAACAAACTTAAAGGCAGAGCATAGCAAATTATGGATTCTACCTTAACACTTCATTTGTTCAATTGCAGAAGATAAGAGAAGGAAAGCGATGCACATAAACAAATTACAAATACTGAAAGAAGCACACCATAACACATAAGCCACATGAAATCCCAAATGTGCTTGCAAAACCCTGGTCTTTCCTTTGCCAAGAAGCAGATAAGATATGTAACAATGAGTGTCAGTCTTTTCCCAAGGTCCAAACATTGAAAATGGACTAGAAAATACATAATATAGGCAAAGCCAACACATTACCTGCCTCTAGGGGAGCCGGCGAGCTCATCATCCTAGGAGCTGTTTCAACCAATTCTAAACAAAGCACTACAATCTAGGTAGTCAAAACAACTTGCCTCTATAAGCTAGGAAACCCATCCATTCATTAAATTTTTGCTATTTTGTGAATGAATCATCTAGAATAAGTCAAACGTGAGTCCAAAATAACATTATTTTTCATCAATTACATCAAGAGGGATGAAAAATCACATCACAAGTCAAAACTGGTCAAACTGACTTCAGTTCCTGAGCTGAAGAACGAAAACTCGACCAAAAACTGTATGCGTAGCGCCCATGATCCCTATGCGTAGCACACATTTGAGCCTGTTTTTGGGGCACTTCCCGACATCCAAATTGAGCTCCTGATAGCTCGTTGGAAAGCCCTAGATGTCTACTTTCCAATCCAAGTGGAATTGTTCAATTTGAAGCTCATTTTCCCCCTCAAAAATGTATTCTCCCAGAGGTACTTCCTGCTGTTGGAAAAGGTGGCAGAAAGGTGATTTTCATGATGTTTTTGAGCCTTTTGGTCACCCAGAACTTGATGAAATGCTTTGGAAATAGCTGAGAATGTATAATTCATAATGAAAAATCCAAAACTACAAGCCATTTCTGATTTGGACCTCCAAATCTTATGGGTAACGCGTTGCGCGCTACGCATTGAGCCAAAATACCTGTTTTGCAAGCCAAAAATTTCAAAAGGAAAAAATTTTCTCCGAATTTTCCCAAATTCGGAGTGAAGACCCTTCATCATGTATCATGCCCAACCAACAAAGCCTCGGCCAAAACTCGAAGTGGATCGGGCCTTTTCCGTTGTTTTAGCGCTTTGCTCAAACACCTCTGAAGGATCTTCATTTTCGCTTTGCAAACATGCATGCGAGCCCAATAGTGAGTTTTCATATAACGAAGCATGTCCTTGTCTCTGTTTTCCTTCGCCAACAACTTCTCCAAATGAGTGTTCACCCAGATGAGCATTGATTCTCGATCAATAGGTGTCAAATCACCGGGTCCCTTTCGGGCCAATTCTCAGTCTTCCCGGATTTTCCGTAGCTCATAAAGTGTATGCTCATCTTCCAACTGTTTGTTACGCTGCTCCAAGTAGTTGATCACCCACTTAGCCATCTGCAATTTCTTTTGCAGCGACTCATTCTCAGCCCTTTGCTCTCGGATGATCTCCTTTAGCTCCGAGCTAGGAGAGCTAGCATCAACATCAATGATATCCATGTCATGGCCTCCTGAAGGACCCTCATCAAACACGGACCTCTTGCCCCTGTCCTGGATCTGCACCTGTGCTGAAGAAGAAGGCGAGACCCCTTCCACATGATGTGGAGATAATACTCGTTGTGCAGATGAAGTCAACGAGACCCCTTCCACCCTGGGTGGAGATAGTACTCGTCGTGCAGATGCAAATAAGGCCCTATGGCCTTGCTGATATGCCATATACACTAGAGCATTGACATGCTCGGTCTCAAGAATGTCAAACTACTATGAAGGCGCTCCCTCATCATGAACTATGTCAGGAGGTGGTTGAGGCACTGTGAAGAAGTCACGAGAAATAAAATCCTCCCAGGTAATGCCGTATTGTGCCAACTGATGAATCACCACGATCTTGATCAGTGCATAATGATCTATGCTCCTATGTTGATGTGTTGGGCTCTTCCTTTGCACTAAAGGCACCATCCTCTCTATGTTGCGAAACATAAAGTATGGAATGTTTATCAGATGCACCCTTGTAAAATGCATCAACAAACGGACATGGTATGCATAAAGACGCGAGAATTTGCCCTCACAACTGAAATACTGAATGATGAGTTTCATCAAAGGTGCAAACCGATCATTCAGGTAATGGAAAGGAAAAACTTTTCTCAAGTGCCTCATATACCCTGGTTTAATATATGGCTCATAATATGATTTTTCTAGCTGCTGATGCTTATTCCATTGCTCCCTAATATTTGGAATCCCAGTGGCCTCTGCAATAGTCTCTTGTGAGAAAATGAAATTAACTCCAACGAGGTTTACATGGCCATCATGTAAATGGAGAACAAACAAGCGAGCTAATTCACGATGATGCTGAACTTGTGAAATTAGCTCACAAAAATGATAGCATGAATGATGGCGAAAACAATCCATGGCAAGTGGGCAAGCTTGCAATTGTACCATAGAAGTGGGCTCTTCTCTAAGATGTTTACCACCTTTGCCACCTCTGTGAGGCCTTTGTGGCACATTCCCCTCTGTTATGGAATCACTATCATTTTCCTGCTCATACACTGACTCTGTATCTGACATGACTTCGAAAACACAATAACTGCAATAGGAGGACTTCAATATGTATGTTGTAGGTGTGGTGAAATCCCAATTTCAATAATTTCTCAAAAAACCAACTGAAACATCATAATATTTATGCCATAATGGACATTCTGTTTGGTGTATTTGGGCATAAAAAAGTCACAAAGACAGTTTGACAAATGGACAAGGGTATGAAGTGTTGTTGGCTTAAAGCTTTCAAATGGGCATGGAGCTATATTTCACCATGGAAAGGCAGAAAAATCTTCACCAATTACCCATATGTCCTTTAATACCCTTTAAAAAGATTTTGATAGGGGCCTAGGGTTTCATTTGATTTCTTATACCCAACACATCACCTCCTCTCTTCAAACACACTATAAACAATATTCAAATTGATTGAATCAGTCAAAGAACACCTACTTGCAGCTTTGGAGGCGATTAGACACGATATGGGCACATAAATATGGTGCTGGAATGAGTGCGTAGCACACAGTTTCAATGCATAGCGCACAGCCTGATGCATAGCGCCTATGTATTTTTACAAAGGTCACGCTCACCCAATGCATAGCGCACTGCCCAGTGCGTAGCGCATAGTTTCAATGCATAGAACGCACCTAAAACTCCGTCCACGAGTTTGTAAACTGGTTTTTCGCCTTCCAACACTTGAGCATGCTCTTGCTTTGATATTTGGTGTAACTTGTTTTCACCTTATATACAAACAAAATATCTAATTTGATTAAATTGATTTCAAAAAACCCACTTTGTAAGGTTTGGGCACTTTCACTTTTGGTATTTTAATACAACAATGCTTTTTTATTTTCTCATGCTTTTCTGAGGTTTGGACTCAAGCTCTTTCTTGATTTTTTGCAGGGATAGCTGTGATATGCTCTGGCAAAGGAGACCAAGTCTGCACTTGAATGATTGAAGAACTGAAATTTTGAAATTTTTTACAAAAATGAGATGGCGACTTATCTTCAAAACAGAGTTTCGAAGAGAAGTCCTAATTCAACTGTACAATGATGAAAATTATTGAAGTGACGATCTATCAAAAACATCCCTCTGGCCTACTGGTCTTCTAAGACTTTTCAAAACAAAATTGACTCAACCGTAGACCTAAGACCTAAAAATTTAAAACATGACTGTAATTAAGACTTGTTTTTATGAATAGACCTGAACCAGCAGTGCCAAGCATGAGGGGAATGAGTGACACAAACCATTCCGTCAGAGTTATGGCATGCCTAATGAAATGCAACTGATTGAAACTGATGGGACACCTAAACATGAAATGAAAAAAGAGCTTTGATCTCTGATGTAGGGATAACTAGACCGACTCTAACACCATGTTCGAATTCACATCACATATTCGCATGGTTAGACTCGTACTCGAGTGAATGATTGAACGGGATAGAAGATCCTGGGTCTATTTTCATCCATCTGGGCTGCGATTTTAGGAAATGTACTAAATCATCCATACAATGGATTTACATTGGTGGTCATTTCGATCACAGGTCTATATCTATAGAGAACTACCTATGTAGTTGTAAATAAAGTTTATATTCTGAGCATGGGTATGCCTTCCCTTAGCAATCCATGAGAAAAAATCAAAATATGATGATATTGTACTGTAATCGATGTAGGTCACCAACCACTTCAAAACCTCCTCATCACATCATAAAGCATTTCATTCGACATTGCATTTTTTACTTCATTCTTTACGGGGCAACTGTTACAGATCCATTTGAGCACATCAATCCCATCATCTAGATTAGTGTTTTAGGTTTCATAAAACCCTAATTTCAGTTGCTACATGCCCTAAACATGTGGATATGAATAGGTTGGAAGCTAGATGTACAATTTAGTGTCAAGGGAAACTACAAGGATTGCTTAATCAAGGATTGCGATTACAAATTGAATTTAAGAGCCTGATTAATATGAGAAAAATAGCCCCTGAATGAATGGATAATTGACCATAGCTTAGAGAAGCCATGTTTGAAGTACAATCTCGAAAAGGCACAGTGGGAAATTATTAAGCATCTAATTACTTGCTAGAGTAAACAATTTGGCTGAGAAATAATTCTTAGCATGGATAAATTCTTAGGTGCCCATTCTTAGAATTAATTTTGTTGTAGAGGCCAAACATCAAAATGGGAAGGCATGTTAGAGTATGCTATCAAGTAGAGTGGATGACAGAATGATGGCTAACAGAGATAGAAATATTCCCTTTGTAGTGGAGGGAAAAAAATGAAGGATTGTAATTGTGTAGTTGGGGGATGTAGCATCATTGCGATTTGAGTAGAGAGCTCAGTGTGACTGTTTTTGCTGCTCTAAGAGGTAGAGAGTTCATATGCAAAAGAGAAAGGTCAAGGGTTCCTGAGAACTAGTCAAGATAGAGAGCTACAAAGTGTTTATTATCTCAGGGATGGCAGTAGAAGAACTGAATGTTGTTGTAATGTGGACTAAGTGTTGTGTGGGTTGAGTAAAGTGAATTATACTAAGAAAAATGTAGGGTCGAATGCAGAGGAGAACATAAGGCCAAGTGAATGATAGCAGAGCTGAAAATATGTAGATAGGATACCATTTATAGTGAGTATTAGTTTCCTTGATGAGTGTGGGTTGGGGCCTACATCTTAGGGAGTTGGTGCTTCCATCTACTGGGTGTTTAAGGAGAGCTTGGAGGTTGTGGCTCCTACAAGTGGGTTCTTACATAAACCCATGAATTTAGTTCTTCACAGAAAGTTAATTAGGTATCTATAGAAGGAGGGGCATTAGTGTTTGTTGCTCGTGGGTTCTAACAAACAATCTAAATTAGTTGTTGTTTCCTGTGAGTGGTCGCTCACAAATACTTTTGATACAAACAAAGTAGGATCTTTCATTTTACATCATAATCAAAACCAAGCTTTGGTGTTGGTGGTTTACATGAATGGTTTTGAAGCTTAAATGAAAATATAAATTCATATAAAAGATCAAATTAGTACTAATTTTCCAACCCCCCCAATCCGTATTAAACATTGTTTCTAACATAGTTGAAATAAGTTGAAGGGAATTATTTTGTAGATAATATTTCGCTAAAATCACTACTCCAACTTTAGAAGCTAGCTTAATATATAAATAAATTTTGCGAAAGATCCTCCTAAATCTTTGTGGACACAATACTACACAAACATGTCTTTCAAATATTGATAGATATGGTGAGGCCAAAAAATATGGTATTACGAGAATATTCAAATGAGGCTACATCCCATAGGTTTTATGGTTGTTAATGGAATATAGTGTATACTTATTCATGATTATCAAATGTATTCCCACCTCTTATCTTTCATTAAATACTGTAAATTGACATAGTTGGAAACAAATTGTTTTTCTATTGTAAATATTCTATTTCATGTGGAACCATATTCAATATTGGAGTTGTCATGTAGGAAAACTTTAGAATTGAAGAAATCTAAAGGGAAAGAAATTTTACTTGAAGAAAATAGAATCTCATGGTCTTCAGATAGCTCTTAGAAAGGAGAAATATCTCTAGTTGTGCTTCTAAAATGTCTTAATGAGCGACTAGTTTTAAGAAGCAGTGGTTAGTTGGAGAAAGTTATGGATATTCTCAATGTGATTGTTAGGAATGTTGAACTCAAGGATAAATCACAATCTTCATATGGAGACTATGTCTTGAATAATGGGGAATAAGTTTGATTTGGAAGCAAAGCTATTACTGAAATGGTGTCTAATGTGGCTTTAAATACTAAAAGGCATAAATGTTAGGCAACTAGACTTGAAAAAGAGATGCACAAGAGTGATGAGGAAAATAAGACAAGTGGTGTTTCTGAGGCCTCTTTATCTAGTGTCAATAAGGCTACAAATCTACAAGAAATTTTATCACTTGTTTCTAAGCCATAGTTACAAAACACATGTAATTATATAGCAAAAGAGGGATTTTCAAATAAGATGTACTCACTTATATAGCAGAATGTTTTTTAAAGAATATGGCAAGTATGACATTTGTTTATAAATGATTATGTGGTATAGTCTACTAATATGTGAATTGATGTTGTTTAATTCAACCATGCGGGTTGTTGGCAGTCCAAACCACACGCGTCTCGAAATTCTTGTAGATATCCCTTATGGAATCAAATCAGATATCGTTTATGGTGTCAAATCAGATATTAGAGTGCCTCAGATTTTCTTGATATAGGAACTAATGTTATAAGTGATCAAGTGGTATGGAGTGTGCTTGTATATCTTTTATCAGATAAACTTCCCAAGTGCAAATCTTTGGTTTCCTTTTTCACATTCCATTAACTATGTTCTCCACAGTTATTGGAGAATGGGATACATGACATCTTGGTGCAAATCTGTAGTTTCCTTTTTCTCATTCCACTAACTATGTTCTCCACCATTATTGGAAAATAAGATACATAACATCTCTTTTTTACTGATATGAAGATTAGCATGGTTGACTGCATTGACCTTGCAGACTCTACATTAATACAAGAAGGTGGGACATATGTAGGAAATTTCATTAAATGTCGAGCAAACATTGTGTTCTCTTCTCCTCCCACTACCCGCATGTTGCTCTGAAATTCGACGTGTATGGGAACGAGTGTGGTAGTATCATCGTTGCCTGTATATACCCAACTAGTGATATTTACTAGATACAATTTTCCTTTCCACGGTATAGCTGTCACATATAGGTTGTATAGACACTCTGGAAGAAGTGACCACTTTTAAGAGTTTATGTCTAAGGACAACAAAACTATCAACTGATCTCTGAATATTACTTTAAGAATCCCATAAGAAAACTTGTTGTGGAGTTCTCCAGCAATAGTGGAAGTATCCAAGGCCAGGAAAGACCTATCGGAGTTCTGTTCTGATTTAGTATGTTGACAAAAGATTCACCAAGGGGGCATCTGTCAAGAAACCAACCACATCCCACCATGGATGAAACCATGCATGCGAAGAGGGTGAAATCCAACTCGAACTGTGAGGCCAATGCCTCACCTTCAGATCCTTCTTTGGATCTCATCTTGGATTTCTTCATTGGACAATTTGTAGTACAGTGGCCCACCTCATGACAACAAAAGCATCGAACTTTTTATTTTTCAAACTTCTTCCCACCATAGGAAGAACTGAATTTGGGACGAGAATCTTTCTCCTTCCATTTCTTTTCCTTACTCGCTAAGGCACAGTTTTCTTCATCCTCCTTGGATGAAGAACCATCTCTAGTGCTTCTCCTTATCTCCTCCTGCATCAGATCCAACAAAAGTCGTTCCCAATCTGGCAGTTTCTCTCTTCCATTAACTGAGCCTTGGTAGATATGCCAACTCTTAGGAAGGATGAGAAGTGCAAGACTCACCATGTCATCATTGGTTGTCATGATCCCTACACTTCCAAGCCCATCCCTGCAGGTGGTGAGCTTATTAATATATGTAGAGATTGTGTCACCCTTTTCACACTTGATTTTCTGAAGCTTGTCCTTCACCACTAGCTTCCCTTGATCACTACTATTCTAATATAGATCTTTCAATGTTTTCCACATCGAAAATAGTGTCTCCTTCCCATGGAGGCTCGAGACAATGTGGTCTCAGACTCCCTCCATGAGGATTCTCCTTGTTGTAGCCACACATTTCTTCCATTCCACAAACTCTGTAGCATTAGCTGTTGCCGACTTGGGGACTTGATTAGTGAAGTCCTTTAGACCGTTATCTTCTAATGCTGCTTCCATGTGATCCTTCGAGGATATAAATTCGAACTGCCATCAAGGGCATACTCGAGTCTTAAGCTGTTGAATGCCATTGGTGAAATTGAAATGTGATAAGAACTCTGTTTCTATATTTAGGAACCTCAAACTTTGATTTTCTCCCTTCTTTTATACTTTTCTTTGCTTTGATCACCTTTGCTCTGATACCATGTAGAAATTCCCACTGTAGATCAATAGATTATGTATTGTACTAAAGCAAAATACAAGATCTACTTCTACAACAATCTTTGCGGAAGCTTAATTGAATATGAGCAAGATCAAATAGAACACATATAACTGAGAATGAGAAATCAATCACACATGAAAAAAGAAGAATAACCCAGGGAAAGCCTCAGCCTAAAACCCCAATCTTTGCATTATCATACAAGTGGAGATATGTTCAGTATTACAAAAAGAATTAGCTCACAAGTTATCTTTCTCTCTCTGCAATCCAACCACTGCTCATAATCAGTCAAAGGCTTCTCACAAACCTTCTCCTCTGCCCTCCAAGCTTCCTATTTCCTTGCGTTTTTTTCATTATGGTCCAGTGCTACCACCTATGTGAATTGGCCTCTTCACACACTCACTAACGTCTGATCTAACTGCGCAATCTTGAAGGAGATAATTCCTTTTGCATGGATGAGTTTCCTATATAAGAAAAATTCTCCAACTGATAGTACATTGTCCCTTCCTTCGATCTCAATTGGGTCTCTGACTGAACTGAAATGCATGAGTTATTTATGAGGGAGTATTCAATTATTTGGAGAGCAACAATTACATGCATGCAAGCATTAAGTAACTGAACTCACAATTAATTCCACAAATTGTTGGAACTAATCTAACTGGGCTTAACTCAGATAACTGAGCTAACTAATTACAACTCATCCTAATCTCCTTTAATCAAGGGATAACTTCCTCAATCAATGGAGAAACTGTTGCATGTCCTCACATAGACTTCATGTTTGATTTTCTACAACTAATTAACTCAAGATGAATTAATTAATTATTTTTCAAACAACTTTTGAGACTAAATTCGAATTTTAATTCTCCATTTTAATTCATGGACTAATTAAAATTGGAATCCATACCGAAATGCTATTTATAGCAACACTATTTTTAGAATTTCCATTTTTTCATTCCTTGTTGCTATATCCAACACTGGTACCTGAACTGCTATTTATAGCAATGCTATGCATTTCTTTTTTTAGCATTTCTTGTTTCCATTTTCAACATGAAAGATCCTACTAATAGTACGATTTCATAAATCTCATAAATATATTTCCAACAATATTTCCTATTTAGAAAAACTCCTCCCAGATGAGAAGATATGGCTATTTGAAGTTTCAATATTAAATTAACTGACCAAACATTAGGGCAAAGAGCCAAAAATTTAATATGTTAATGAGTGGGAATGTTTCGAGTATATCCACCATTGACAAAGAAAATCAATGGCCCTAGGCATGTGAAGTTGCATAATATTTAATAATCTTAAATGATGTGCATGTTTCAGGTTAATCAATGCCACTTCTAAAAGTATAACAATTGGATGATGGTGAAGTTGCAATATGTTTAATCAATCTTGTTGGACCTACTGGGTGACAACACATGGAACTGTCCTCTTTGATGATGACATGGACTTGTTGATGATAAAAATATGGTATGATTACATAGTCGACATGAAAAATAAGAAAGCTAATTTAGAAAGATAATGTGGCACCATCAAGGGATGCCACAAGGCAGTGAAAATGGTGGCTTTGCATTGATAAAAATCTTAAAAATAGGTGACACATCAAAAGCCTCATGGATTGCCATTAAGCATTATGAGATCATCTTGAAATCAACTTATGGATGAACAATGACCCTTTAGCCCAGTTCATATGGGCATGGTCACATGGAAGGAAGGCATAATATTATTCTAAGTGATTTCCACCCTTATGGGAATAGGTATACATCATTTTTAGATATATGGGGATTGATTCATGGTCAACCATGGTTATACAGAGATGATTTTTGGTTGGATCTCAAGCAGTAGGACCACCATATGACTATAAATAACCATATGATCATGAGATAAAGCTATGAAAATGTAATGATATGTTTTCTTATTCTGTGCCAAGGAACTTTGTAGTATTTTTGGTTCATATTCAATTAGATTGGTTTGATAGAAAGAAAATTCTAGAATCCTAATGGAGGAATTCTAGTTATGCATGGGTTGTGGTTAGAATTTGAAGTTGTGGACTAGTGGTTTACCACCAAGTTATTGTTCTAGTTTCCTTAAAACATGACAATATTGATTTCAAGTCTAGCGAAGGTCAAAATATATAAGTGGAGCATATATTCTTGATTGAGGTTCAACTATGTCCGACTAAGATGTTTATCATGTAAATTTGTTCATTATGTCCAAGGAAAACCCTTGCTATTTAAATGGAAGCTATAACAATGTTTGTCTAGTACAACATAGGATCATGATATCTATCATGCTATATATAGAGAAAACTTGATTATAAGAGCTAGCCTCATTATTGTGGTAAGTCTAGTCAAGATTGGAATTTGAAAAATATTTTATTTTTCGAGACATGATGGTAGATTAATGGTTTCTGATTGTTTCTAACACATTTTTGTTTAAATCATATATGTTGGTTGATTAAATCTTTTTTAGTAACATGGATAGGAGAAATTCTTATAGTGCTTGGTAGGAACTCGTACAAATTACTTATCTTAGGCACTAGTGATGGTTCTAGTACAACACACATGTCAACCACATATATGATCCTTGTAGTGTCATGCTGATTTGACAAGATCGGAGGATTTGTATTGGTTTCAACATACTGAGTGGAAACTAAGGATTGGCCCCTGCTAGTTTTATGCACAATGACTTAGAGGTGTTTGTGTGTCTTGAGGTTCATTGAATGTTGAACAATGTAGGTTGAGTTACATTGGATGTGAACCATCCACATCACCAAATTCCCCTACCTTTTACATAGGCTTGAGAACAAAATTAGATTGAAACCCTAACATTGTAAAACTATTTGGACAACGAAATTGGTAGCATATATGTGTGGTATATTGGTGGTCGTAGATTCGGCAAGTTTGATTATATTTTATTTTTTATATATTCTTCCACTTTGTTGCATGTTTAATAATTACTAGTGCCATTGTTAGAATCCAAGAGAACACCCATAAAAGAATGTTATGTAGAATGTTTGAGTTATAATAAAGTTTTATATGGTTAATTTGGATTTCTCAGGTCAATATTGGTCCAAATTCATTTTAGAAGAAGTTGGATGATCAAGGATCGTAGATGAATGCAACGAGAAGGGTATGATTCCTTTTTGACACTTATTTGACGATCAAGATCACTTGTATTTGATTATAAGATCTTTGATCATGTTGAAGGAATTATGAATACAAGTAGGAAATAAGTTCCAAACAAGGGTTTAAATGACGAAATTGAAGATGTATTTGAAACAAAGTATGAGTAGTTTGGGAGCAAAAAGAAATGATTGATATGAATTTTGTGGCAACATAATAGCTAGAAGTTTTGTTTGTAGATTATATATTATGATATTCCTTATAACTCAGTGATATATGATGATGGTGGATCCAATTTGAAAATGATATGAAATAGAGGTCCATTAGTAGGTTGAAGAAGGAATTTGGAGCCTCAATCAGATTAGAACCTGCTCATTTTCAAAGTTGAAGCCTCAATTACATTAGACCCTGGAGAAGGTTGGAGCCTACTCATCATCAAGGTTGAATCCTCAATTAGTTTGCATCCTATAATGACCATATCATTTCATCTTTTGAGGTTGGTGTTTCAATTTGGTTGTAGCCTACCACAAGAGGAAACTTGGATAT
Source organism: Pinus taeda (assembly GCA_000404065.3). Taxonomy (NCBI): domain Eukaryota; kingdom Viridiplantae; phylum Streptophyta; class Pinopsida; order Pinales; family Pinaceae; genus Pinus; species Pinus taeda. The sequence goes on along the minus strand of APFE031269877.1, from coordinate 4,390 downwards.
CTTGGGGGTAGTTTCCTCAAGTAGGTTTGATCTTGAAAATTAATGTAAATGAATTGAAGATAAAGATTCATGGTTTTCTTCCATCTGGGTTTCCACGTAAGAAAATATGTCTCCTTGTGATGTGATGGTTTCTTGATCTGTTGATTGCTTCTTTTTATGTTTCTTATATGATAATGCACTATTTTAGTTGATGTTATAATTTTTATGGTCCATTTATATATGATTGTATAATTAAGAGAGGTTGGGAAATTGTAAAATTGACCTCACATTGATTCGCTCCCCCCGATCTCAATGTCACATTTGGTCCAACAATAGTCTCTTTGCAAATGAACATTGTCTTAGAGGTAGAGAAAAAATATGGTATATGATGTCCAACAAGAAATATAGCCAGAGGCTATTGAGAGTGTTGGTCTATCATTACGTGGAAAGCTAGGTTCCTTAGTTCTTAATGGTATAGATGTTTTTGCACATTTGGAATTATCTAGATGGATGGTGGTATCACCTATGTTGGAATTGATTTCAACTAGGTTAGAAATGATGGAGATTGGCCAACATTGATTTGCATGATGCATTTTAAGCTCAGGAGGAATCCCATGGTTGCTATAGGTTTTGGTAGACAACCATCATAGTATCAGGATATTTGGAGAAGTTATGGAATCATATAGGTATGATGGTTTGTTGTTGTAGTATTTGAAGTGATTTTTTTGTTGAAATTTTATCTCAAAGGCTCCTAAAAGTGGCATAGTTGGATATTGCTCAGAATGAGCTTTCCAACAGTATATTGTAGTCCATATATGGCCTTCTAGATTAGGAGTTATTTCTAGTCAAATGCAGGTACCTCAAAATTCAAATGGGCTAAGTTAAAGGTGGTGAAGGGTCAAAGAGGAGATCAATTTTAGAAGTAGAAAAAAGTTGGAAGAGTAGGTAGTGGAGCTGCTAAAGGATTCCATGTGAACATTGCATAGAAATACTACAACAAAAACCATTTTTATTGGCCCATAGGCAGACCCATTACACAACTCGTCCTGAATGAAGTTTACCTTGGATGGTTAATGGTTTCTATTGTAACTCACACTACAAAAAGCTTTATTTTTCTCCACCCTTAATCACTTGAGTTAAGAGCTAATTTATACAAGATATCCCCAACATAAAACTTCAACATAGGCCCAAGAAGCTATGAAAATTTGTTAGATCTTGGATGACTTGGATCTTGGTTGGGTTCACTTGCACCCCATATTCATCCAATATTGGGGGTATTTATAGGTCAAAAGTGTGCCTAAAAGGAATTTATTAACGCAATTAACTTTAATAGATCTTATTATGATGATGTCATCCCCAGGGGTAAATATTTTGGAGGGAAGAGAAGAAAACTATTTTTTAATTGTATTTTAATTTCACATCCAATTAGTATCCACTTTGCATACTTATAAGAAGACCCACATTGAAAAAATTTGAAGATACATTAAAAAATGTGTTAAAGATTTTTTTTTAAAGAATTTAAAAAAAAATGTGGGTCTTCCCAGAAGTATGCAGAGTGGGTAATCGTTGGGTGTGGAATTTTATTCTGGATCCAACTGGTGTATACACTTGACATTTGAGTAACTCTATAAGGAGATAATTCAAAAATACAATAAAAAAGTAGTTTATGTTTTTTCTTTAAAAATTCATAATATTTATTTTATTATTTTAACTTTTATTTTTATTATTTCCCTGTGGAAGCTCATTTTCAACCTCAAAATTCAACCAATGAATGTATCCCAGATTATGTATATGTTGTATCATAAAATATACACATGAAAAAAATATCATTAGATCCAAGATTATTCTTAATGATATGTTGTAGATGCGGAAAAGAAGGGAATTGCAAGAAAGGGAAGGTATTTGATGATATTCCTATAGAAGTGAAAACCTCCTCAATCGAAGGAGTAAATGTGTACTTGTAATCTTCAAGTACACATGTAGATCAAAGTTGTTTGACTCAAGGGCATCCTGTCATATGACTTCTCATAGGGAATCATTTTGTGAGTATGAAACATATGATGGTGGTGATGTTTTCCTATGGGATCAAATGAGAACTAGAATCATAGGAGGAGGAAAATTCAATTTGAAACCCATGGGTGGAAGGATTAGAACTCTCCATAGTGTTTTAATTTTAGAGTTATGAAAACTTAAATACATGAGAACCATTCATTCAAGGAAGGAAGCAATATCATTATAGAGATTTTGTTCAAGTATTAGACTGACACAAAAGGATGTAAGGATATATTGTGATAGTTAGAGTGAAATCATTTCAGAGAACAAACCAACTTATCATTCTAAGACAAAGCTTATTCATGTTTAGTATCACTTTATGAGAGATAATTGAAGAAAATGTGATACTGGAAAGGTGAACAATTTAAAGAGTAAAGTAGGTTCATTAAAAAGGAATGTAAGCCATTCCATATTTATTATATTATTAAGAATCTTTTTGCAATAATTAAGTTTACATGGTTAAGAATTACATTGAGTTATCTTTATACATATACTATTATTAACTCTAGTTAGCTCATCAATCCTATTACATCGATAAGGGGATCCCACCATTCCATATACATTTTAAAAGAATTATCCTCAGTGCTTATACCTATGATGTACATCCCTAAGTCAAAGTCCCATGTACAAGTGTTTTTGTTAGTGATGATAACTATGTAGACCATGAAATGTGTTTATAATGGGGTCATCCATAAGGTAGGGTCTCATGTATAAGCACTAACTTCAACATTGAGGAGATAGTAGATGAAGAGGTGTCTCCATAAGCTCAAGTAGCATAAATGGGTGCACATGATGTGTCTCATTAATGACACATGAAACCAATGAATGGATAAGTCTTGGGCTTGAGATGCTCACCAAGTTCATATGGATCAAGATTTATTTGCACTAAGACAAGGAGACTATCCATAGAAAAATATCATTCAATATTGATAGTATGAAATATATATTTAGTTTATATGGGGATTCACTATTGATATCAACCATAAAAGAGGAAGATGTCACTCCATTATAACTACACATTATTTCTTCTAGCATTTATATGTGTTAGAATTGCTTTTGAAACAATTATTTTTAGACAAGTTATTGCCTAATATTTTTGGAGAGAAATGTTTTACAAGTAAAATCCAATATAGCACAATCCTTATGTCTATCATTATAGCCACAAAGTAAGATTTTTCCTCTTCATCTCTTCCTCTTTGCAAAACTTCTTTTACCCAACCCAACGTAAAAGGACAAAAGGAGCTTAGTTTGATGTTGAATGTATCCCTTATTAGAAGGGAATGATTAGATCTTTGCAACAGGGAATTTGACCAGTGGAGATGAATACATTCACCTCTAAAGCTTAGACGAATTGGCTCCCATAATGACTTGCCTAAGTGATAAAGGAATTTGACCAAAAAGGTGAATGACCTAAGGTACTTAATGAGGAAATTATAGGATACATTCAACTATTAAGTCAGGAGGACTTGAATAGGTCAGCCTTAAGTGAGTGTCTAAGGGAAATTATAGGATTGGACAAATCTGCCCCTTAGAAGCCAAAAGGACTTGGCTATGTCGACTGGAGGAGATAGATGTAATTCACCTTTGAAGCCAGAAGGACTTTTCTAGGTCATAAAAGACATTGAATAAAAAGGTGAATGGTCCAAAAGAAAATTCTCACCTAAGAAGCTAAAAGAACTCAAATTCCAAGAGGATTTGGCTAGGTTATGACTAAAGGAGATTGATACATTTTCCTAAGGCCATTAAAGACTTTGGCCAGAAACCTATATGAGAAAAATTTTCTTAAGGAAAAATAAATTTCAACAATGAAAAGATACTTATAGAGAATACCTCCCTCGCTAGCATATCCCAAGGAGAGGGAAAGAGAACACAAAGATGAAAAGATTAATTTTTATTATGGTTAAATTTTTTATTAAAAAAGTTCGAAAGATTTTTTTTTTCCGTTAACTAATATAGATAGCAAATACATATAGAAAAGTTGGTTGAACTATTAAATCATTAACAAAATCAATTAAAAAAATTATCATTAATAAATCAATTTCAAAATTTTCACATTTTAATTTTCAAGAGTGAAATATCGGAAGCATTTTTTAAAGCCGACCGATTTAACTCCTCGTAACCATAATTTTTAACACCGTCATCTTTGTTGAATGTCCACCACGCATACCTCGCCCTGAGGCCCTTTTCCATATACACAAGATGTAGAACAACCAGGAGTATATCGTGCTCATTTATTTCCCAACAGTTAGTTCTAGTCCATACATATTTACCTTTAGGAAGGTTAGGGAGTTTGAAGGGATCAACTTGTTGAGTGTGCTCACTTTTCCGGCTCTGAACTAGCCTCCATCCACTTGCTAAA
>APFE031269873.1:0-11764 GCA_000404065.3 Pinus taeda | reverse complement strand
AAAAAAAATTATTATTGTAAATTCTATCTATTAATGTAAAAGAAATGATAAAAATTATGATAACATCTTTAATACTTGATTATTAACTAGTAAATTTATAATCAAATTAGATAAATATAAAAACATAATCAATAAATTCAGAGATATAAAAAAATACAAAAAATACTTATTATTGTACAAACACTATTAAAAACTTATTATTGTACAAACTCTATTATTAATAGACTGCGAGAATAGGTCAACATCTTTGATTCATTGACATAAAATCAAATTTTTTATTAAAAAAAAATTAATATGCACGCTTTTAAATAAAGACAAATATGGCCAGATCTGGAATCTGGCATAGAGTATATTATAGAATCCACAGTATCGACGTTATTCTAGTTGATACCATAGTGTGTTTTATTAACTTTGTATTGAACTCCACGTCCTTTCCAGGCGCCGGTGCTGAAGAAATACCCTGCACGCCTTTCTGTGACATCATTCACATGCCTCTTCGGCATTATTCAATTCCTGGCGATTGCAGCTTTCTTTGAAAGGGATCCCAGTCACTGGAAGATGCACTCTGGGGGAGAACTCTTCACCGTTCTATACGCCGTAAGTACTTTTGTTTCTTTGCTCGAATTATGGAGCCTTATATGATAAATTAATATTGAATTTTATGGTTTACTTAATATTATTTTGTTAGATTTTATTAAATTTAGTGTGAAAATTACATTAAAAATTATTTTTAAATCGAATTAGCTGTGCGATTGTTAGTTCGAAATTTGTTGAAAAATAAATTTTAATGTGATTTTGGCCAAAAACTCTCTTCAATCTTATCAATTGATCTATTCACATAATATCAAATTTCATAATTTTTATTTAATAACGCAATCTTGCGAATTGAGCTGCTCTCTATAAGTTATGATCAATCTAAATACTATCGTGAATGAGGAGATCAATTTCTCCAGATTGAATGCAAGAAATGACTAGTTATGATTAACATAGACAGCCATAACAGTTACGGAGATTTGTTGTTGCAGGGAATAGTGGCTTCTGGCATTGCCTTCTCAGTCCAGATATGGTGTATTGATAGAGGAGGGCCTGTGTTCGTTGCAGTGTACCAACCTGTTCAGACTATAGCCGTAGCAGTTATGGCATCCATTATTCTAGGAGAGCAATTTTACCTGGGAGGGTATAATTCTATCTACCTAACGAATCTCTCTCTGTTGCTCCTCCGTGATACTTTCACATATTCCAAAGTACTAAAGCATATTATATTGGCATTGATATGTACAGAATAATCGGAGCGATTCTCATAATAGCAGGTCTGTACTTAGTACTGTGGGGGAAGAGCGAGGAAAAGAGGCTGAACTTGCTGACCAAGGCAATCATGGCTCCACAGGCTCAAAGCAGCAGCACTGCAGATGAAGAGGAAGCATCTTCATCGCCCATAACTCTGAGCAGCAACGACAATGACAACAGCAGCACAGCCAAGCAATTCACTAACCTTACACAGCCTCTTCTCCATGGGCTGAAGCGGAACGCCACCGCTTCTGCCTCTGATGCCACTGATAAACCCTAGATTTTGATATCATTTAATTCCCTTGTGATTAGAACTCTACATATATATATTTTGTTCGATACTGCGTGCGAGTTTTTGTGAAACTTTTGGTTATGACTAGAATTACATCAATATATTTCTTTATTGTTTGCAAATCTTGTAGTGTGATTATATAAATCGGAGATGCCACTAAAATACAAATGTTGCGGAGAAGTAGTCGGAATTTGGGTAAAAAATTCTTAAAAATTTTGTAGAGAGAGCATTTAAATCGTATTTTTGATGGTGGAAATAGATTCAGTACTATCAAAAACATTTAAGACGCATAAAATTTTGAAGTTTAACAACTATAATTTTAGATGTACAAAAATCCTGACCAAATCAGAATTTCCATAACTTTCCAGACAACTTCTCTGCCTAGTTATACTACCAAAAAAATTGCATTGAAAATATATTTAATTGCACACACAATACCCGAAGTCGCAATGTTGGACCTAGCGCCAGTGTTAGTGTCAACATCAGCACGAAGAGAAATTGACAGGTTTCCACCAAAACAAGAGTACTTGCACCAATAATCAATCAATACTCATCCTTCATTGACCCCCCACTTAGGGGTCACTGTGATTGACAAGAAGTTGCGGGCAGGGGTGCTGGAGATTTACAAAAACAAGCGAACCACCTTAGTGGAGCACCCAAACGTGGCCAAGTAGGTACCCGTACACACACACTTTGGAATATATATAAAATAATATTAGAAAGACATGTTTGGGTGAAAATAACAGGTTAGACCAAGGTACACATTGTCGCTCAATGCCATCATTGCATTCAATGTTTTCTTAAAGTATTGAGTGCATTATTCGAATTAGGCATTAGATTACCATCGCTTCTATCCTTATCATGTTTTCTTAAAGCGTTCTTAAGTCTGTCATTCCAATTTGCTTGATATACATCCTTATCTCGGGCCAGTGATGTTAATTCGATATTATGATAAGCCCCTTTTTCATAAGATTTTCTATAATGTCACACTCGAAGGAATGATGTGGGAAAATTTATATTTTATATAAAAAGGAAAAAAATGATTTGGGAAAATTAAATATTTTTTTTTATTAGAAAGTAATAAAAGTATCTCAAAATTTTATTGTTTAGTGTGAATATTAATTTTCTTTAACATATAATTTTTAATTTTATTTGCAAAGATAAACTAAAAATTTAATAAAATGAGAAATGTTTATGGATTTTTTTAAAAACTATAAATCATTTTATATATTCCTATTATATTGGAAGTAATGAAAAATAACAATCTTATTAAATTCAAAGAATATATATATTTCTAATTTCTAAATTGTTTCATGTCTCATGGAATATAGTAAATCACTTTTGTTACGGTCGTGATCTTGTTTAGAGAAAAGAAAGATGATATATAGTTTTGTTTATGAGTGTAAAATTTTCTAGAAACATATATAATTATATATATACAAATGAATTTGAATATGTTTTGGATGTGCAAACATTTCTTTTTTAATAGATATGTCAAAATCATCAAATGTCAAAATTATCTCTCTATATTTACTAATATTGAGAAAAAAATAAACATTGCAAGGATAAGAACTAATTTTCATGAGCTTCTGGTCTATTCTCAAAGCTCTCTGGACTACATAATTTATTACCTTTGTGATACTAAGAGGGTGGAAGATGAAAAACACTTTCTCTTAGATTGTCCACATTTGCCACACTTCCAATCTTCTCGACTTTTTAAGTTAGCCTAGAAATAAAAATTTAAAGAGTTACAATTAATTTTCTATTTTCTTAAGATAATAAACCGCCGATTGATTTAGGATGTTAACCACCACCAACATCATCATCCATATATAAAATAATAACTATTGAATAAATTTTTTTGGAAAAACATGATAACCATTATGATTATACATTTCCTTTTTGAAAATATATAAAAATAAAATAAATAAATAATATTTTAATTGAATTGGATTTAATATTTGGAATATGGCAAACATTTTTAAGGGGATTCTTGATGAGTTTTATATGAAATTTTAGTTAAAAAATGTTAAAATAATAAATTTGAATTTATTAATTTATATTCAATTGAGTACAAATATATTTTTTAAATCATGAATACTTTATATATTTAAATTAAATTTAAATAACAATCGTCTTAAATTTAAATAAAAATTTAATAAAAAATAAAACATAAAAAATAAACTTGACTTTTTATATATGAGTAGATAGTTATCAAAAGAAAAATATCCTGTACACCTAGGTACATTTAGCTTTTACAAACGAAAATGGATAAAAATTTCCATCCATAGAGTTTGAATTCTAATTTCTATTTTTTTATATGGTAAGCATGTTATAGCTATATAGTTATGATCTCGTTTAAAAAAAAAATAATAATCTTTAACATTTTTGTCAAGGTATATGTAAAATTCTTTATAGATAATCTAAATATTAATAGATTTTTATGGAGTGTAATAAAAATGTTTAGTGGTTTTAATGTTGTTTATATATATGATATGTAAATCATTAATTTTTGATGGGAATATGTCAAAATTACTTTAAGAGGCATTAGATGTAGTTAACATTTTTTTTAAATATTATTCTAATATCTAATATATGATATATATATATGTTGAATTTGAATAGTTACATATATAAATATTTTTTAAAATTTGAATTTGTAAAAATCATCTTGAAATGACATTCATGGTTTCCAATCATTCATATCATTTCATGTAAAAATATTTTATATCAATTCCTACATAAAGGTTTAATTAAATATATAAACTATAACACTTCTCTTCACACACACACAGAGATTCATTATTACAAACAATCTAAATATATCTAAATGGTTAAAGTGATAATAGATAGAATTGATCCTTATTACACACACACATATAAAATGATTCATTATTATGCCACATAAAAAACAATCCAAATATATCTAAATAGTTAAAGTGATAATAGATAGAATTGATCCTGATTAAAGTAGCAATGTTCCAATGTTCCAGTTACTAACAATTACTAACAGATCTATATTTGTGATAATGCAATGTATATAAGATAATATTTAATTAATTGATTTATTACTGATTTATATTTGTGATAATGCAATGTATATATGATAATATTTAATCAATTGATTTATCAAAATGTAAATTCATTTTGATTCATATTTATGGTATTTAATTTATTATTTTTAAAATTATATTTTAATATAAGATTATAAAAGTGTTTTTGATAATTTTATTTCAATTTTAAAAAATTATTATAAATAAATTAAAAATATTGTTATTTTTTTATTTAGTAATGTAAAAAATTATGTTTGTGAGCTATAGTTATAATTTGGCAAAGATACATCGATTAACATGTATCCCAATTAATCATATTCTCTATAATTCAAACTTTAAAACTAAATAATAGATAATAATAATAATGTAAGATTTTATTATATTTGAGAATCTATAAACAAATATAATAATATAAATATTAATAAAACTAATTTTAATATTATTAAAAATTTCTCAAAATGTAAAAGTATAATTTGATTTGAATATTTAATTTATATTACATTACATTAATTTAATTTGTAAACTATTAATTTAATATTATGATTAAATTTATTTATTTTGGAACTAATAAAGAGATGATAGATTTGTCTACTATAATAAATATTGTATTATTAATTATTAATTAAAAACATTTAATTAGTATGTACCATCAATTTAACACAAAACTGACATATCACTTTGATCTTTAATGTCAAAGTACCTTGATCTAGTATGACACTTATGTTGTACATGGTTTTTAAAACTAACTTTTGAACAAATTATTATACATATCTTATCACAGGTTAAATAAAACCTTATTTGAGACTTTCTTGATGGGTGACCCAGACGTGACCTACGTGGAATAATGCTTAAAAAATTATTATTAATTTATGGGTCTAGTTTCTAAAAGAAATGGGTCACAATAGGCTCAAAATCTAATACATCTAATTTTTATTAATAGTTGCAATGATGTAAATAATTTATCATTAACTTATTACTCTTTCTTTATGGTAAAGTAGGGATTATAGCGATAATTTTCCTTTTGAATTCATATTAGTTTGTGTTACTATCTTCTTTACCAAAAGTTAACCAAGTTTTTGGGCTCGCAATTTCGTTGCACCAAAATTTAACTAAAATTTTCAATGGGACCTCTTATTGGATACTTCAAGTGTTTAGAAGCACATTACAAATTACCAACATTATTTGATCCAAAAAAATAATAAAAAAAATTATGATTTTATTTTAGCCAAGGCAAATTATTTTATCTAAAGTTTTTAATGAAAGTTAGGGCAAGCTTTTTATTACACCTATCACCATCTACTGCCATCATCACTTCCCCCATCATTTACACCTGCCATCATATGATCTTGAACCTTTGTTGGTTCTTAACCCTTTTCTTTGTCAATTCCTAACCCTCTGCCCTTGCTAGTTGCATTTTTCTCAAGAGGCACTCTAGTTAGTTTCATTTTTCTCAGGAGGCACTTATGGAGTGATTCTTTTCTAAATAAGCCAACAATGACTCCAAAGATGCAAGAGGTCGCTCAATGTTTTATGCAGGTTAACCTGAAACCACAAATGAAGGATCAATGTTCAGTAAAATATTGTTCATATGATAGTAATTATCGACAAGTTTGTTGGGTTGCATATATTTATTAGTTTACTTTTACTTGCAAATGCCATTCTTGCATAAGCATAAGTTATATCAATTTGATGAACTCAGATTCCAAGTGATGCACCTACTTATTATATAGTGTTTTCTTCATATCTATGTAATCCAATACTAAATATGAAACATGAAAAATTTATCTCTTTCTCTGCTAGTTTAGGCTAGCTACTACTACCACGAATGCATAGTGTCAGTTTATGCTAGTTACTACTAGCCTAAAAAATGCATAGTGTGTGGAAATCTCAAGGTTTCGTAGCCCAAAATCTCTTGAGGTATTTTCTTGAGCATAATGGATTATTTTCCAGGCTCGAAGAGGTAAATTTCCTACATGAGGAGGGAATGCACCTGTGAAGTTGTTGTTTGTCAAATCTAGAATTTGTAGAGGGGTTTCAATGGAGAGAAGTATGATAGAGAATAATTGAAAATATTCAAGTACTTTAGGTTGATGCAATTCATGAGGATTCGTGGAAGATTTCACTGAAAGTAATTTACAACCAGTTGAAGTTTCTTCAAATTTATCAAACTGCATTTATTATAGTGAAAAGAACTATTCAGAATTTTAGTTTCAAGTACGATTATAGCATACTTGTAGAATTTTCATAGGTAAATCCGAACTAACTGTAAGGCCCTTTGGCACATCACTAGAGTCCAGGTTGTGTTTCATGGAAGAATGAGGATCTTCCAAGCTAGCTTTCATCAGCAGAAAGACCTGAGCCTCTTGAGGAACAACTCACGTTATGTTCATCATCTACAAACACTTTCTTTTTGTTCATCCTCTACAAATCCCATGAAAGAAACACCAACAATACACTCCAAAAAACAATCTTATCCTCCATCGTTTCTTATGTACCTCACAATCCTTTATTGCAAGTTCAAGCTATTGTGTATTTTGCAAGCATAGCTATATTTATGGCCATGGTATTTCTGGGAAAGTTACAAGATATCTAGATGACACCATGGTGTTGCAGTACAAAAAGTAATTGTAACCCGTGCAAAAATTAGTTGGATGAAGTGGCAATGCTTTGCAACGATCGCTCTCCTGAGGTGTAATAAGCAACCTTACCGCACCACAAATATCCATTCTTGACTTGGCGTGACTCCAAAATAACCAGTTATGAATTTGGGAAGTCGTGTGTGGATAGTTGTAGGGATTTCCTGGGAGGACATATTTTCCTTGCTTTGGACTTTCATTTGATGGTGGGGTTGCATGGAATAGAAAAATGCCTCTTCTTTGTGTTGTCCATTTGGGATATCACAAAAGAGACAAATTGTAGGGTTATGGGCGCAAAGAGTAAGAAAAATCATAAAATGGTGGGCCAACAAGGTTTGACGTGGTGATTCATATTTATTTTGTATGATATTATCTTTGTGTGCATTACAGGTGTCTTTTGCAAAGGCTTAAGAGAAGAATGTTGAGGTGTTAGTGACCTTGACTATATGTCAGCGCTATGGTTTCCTATATTTATTCTTTTAGAGTTCCAGAGAAATGAAATCATTAAAAGGTGAAAATAATATCACATCGTCCTCAAACTCTTACGCTAGTGAAGCTTGCTCCAGAATGAAATATATATATATATATACTAAGAAAACATAGTTTCGAAGTTTTGATTACTCATTCATAGATAGTTTATGCATGTATTCATTACAATAGGGCTGAAATTGTTTGTGAAATTGTTAATCCTAGTTTGGACTCGCATTGGATGTTCAAATGAGAATGATTGTGAAATTTTTAAATATAGTCGGTTCATGCATTGAACATAATGTAGATGGGATTGATTTTAAGACTGTGCTAGTGGGTGATTAGTATATTCGAAGTAGTAAATATGTACATTTTGTATGTTAAAAATCATGAATACTTATTGTAAAATTCGATATGAGAAGTGATAGAGACTATTGCTAATAGAAGTTATGTATAGGAGTAGGATACATCATTACTGGAAGTTATTGTAACACAACACTTTATGAGGCATATGGGTAATTTCATTTTACAATGACGCAGGCTTCCTCACAAGCACCTATGCCTCTCCACTTTTGCTTGGCCCTATACATTTGGAATGAATAAGAATGAAAAGGATGATCAATTTTTGTTTTCTTGGCTATGGTATTATCATATTTTCCAATTATTTCCATTATGACAACATTGATTATTCCATTTAAGGTCCTATAGATTCTTAGGATTTACTAATCTACAAAGCCTCAGCCTAACATAATTTCTTCATTTTTTCCTCCTTGAACAATACACCCTTTGAGTAGACACAACGATATTCATATATTTTTTGATAGAAAGAACAAGTTGTCATTGTTAGTTGTATTTTTGGTCATAGATTTTGTTATGGTTATTGATGTTATAGTGTTTCCCATGCAATTCTGAGTACAATGGATTCAAATAAGGTTGGGGGACTGCAAAATATCAACACCAGAGTCAACAACAACTAAAATTTTTGGATCACAAAAGTGGCAACATTAGAGTCGAGAACATTAACAAAACTGTGTAAAAAGTACCATCAATAGTTTAGACATTTACTTTTTTCCCTAAAAACCAGTGTCTCGATAAGAGTCAATATTGATGTTTTTTGGATGTATACGAATCCCTAGCGATTTAGAAATTTATTTTTCCTTCAGATTGTTCAATTGCATTACAAATATCTACACAAATTATGTATGAAGTGGATTCAAATCTAATAGCATTTCTTTTCATCTCTAACAATCAATTTCTTGATAAGAGTTGAGATGAATGGTGTTTTGGATGTATATGAACTCCCAACAATTCAAAAAGGATTGACCAACTTCATTTAATAAACCATGTCAAGAAGCAACTAGATGCAGACCTAGAACATTTCTCAACTTCATTTAACAAACCATGTCAAGAAGTAACTAGACGCAGAACCAAAACATTGCTCTCTAACATATTATACTATGGAGGAGCTGATGTGCTAGGTCCCTATACTACTAGTGTAACCCCTTATTGTTATTAGTACAACCCCTTTATTATATTGTTGTGGCCAGTAGTCCCCATATTGTTATTATTGTGCCCCATAGAAGCCCACTATTGTTATTATTGTGCCCTTACACTATTATTGTTATGTCAGCTCTAATTATATTATGACCCCTTAGACTCCTATATATAGAAAGGAGGTCTAGTCATTTGTATCATTGAAGAATTGTTCATTTGTGTAATGTAAAGGAGGTTGCCCCCTCGAAGAGGCTGAATTCGAAGGTGTTGATCTATCTTTTTTGTCTTTTTGTGAGCTGGTTTCATAATATTTGGTTTCAGAGCTTTGGATTCTAGGGTTTCGCTGCTCCAAATAGGTTATCGTGTAATTTTCACTATAACTGTTTTTCTACGACGTTTTAGAAGCTAAAAAAAAAACCCATTTGAGCCGAAATCGGTCTGAACTTCGGGTCCTAATTTAAGATCTTGTCTCGCTATATTTTCGGATATATGATCTAAGGAAGTTAGGGTTTTTGCAGACTCCTGAATTACATTCCAAACAGGTGACCTGGGGAAAATCGTCATAACTTTTGTTCTGAGAATCAAATTGAAATTTCGTAACATGTTTTAGAAATAGGACATTGTGTAGTTTTCTGTATATCCGTTTAAGGTACTAAGGTCGAAACAGTGACACGTGGCACTTAGTACAAGTTCACTCTACTGAACTATTCTATAATCAGGTCACTGTGGAAGGTTTGGCATAACTCTTTCTTGGAGAACCCAATCTTGATCAGACTTGTGAGGTTAGAAAGATGACTCAAAGGGCTACGACAAGACGTGATTTCAGATATTTAGGATCTATAGATACAGAGATACAATAGATTCAATGTCGAGCTCTTACAAAGTGAAAAAAAGGTGTGTAATTTTTTTTTAAATTTTGCATAAGATTGGTTTGAAAAAATAGTTTGAAGGAATTCAAAGGGAATAGTAAAGAATTATTAACATTAATTGATGCTGCGAAGAAAGAAAATAGAAACACCTAGTAAGCAACCTGAAATCTCTAGCATGACCCGTGAAGAAGAGAAAGAAACACAACATGATATATCAAAATTACAAGACCAAGTACAACAAATTTCACTCTCACAAAAGGTAACTGAAGCCAAGATGAATGGCATGGAAGCTAATATGAATGTTGTGCAAGCTAAGATGGATGGCATGGAAGCTAAGATGAATGGCATGGATGCTACGATGAATGACATAGATGCTAAGATGGAAGAATTGAAGATAAATTTGAATAAGTTGCAACAAGAAATGGTTACTAATGGTGAAAGGGTAGTAAAGGAAACTCATGATGAGAACAAAAGAAATGTTAATCATGATTTATATACTCTAATGTTGGATTGAAGACCCGCCATGTTCCAAAAATAAATATGAGAAATTTTTATGGCAAGGATCCCAGAACATGGATACTACATATGGAGCAATTCTTCGATCTCCATAATGTGCAAAACACACAAAAGGTACGTATTGCAACTTTATATTTGGAACCAAATCAATTTGTATGGTATCGATGGCTTTTCTCTCGTAAACAAATTGTCACTTGGGCAATTTTTACGGAAGAAACGATAGCACATTATGAGGATACAAAAAGCAACACCTTTTTTAGCCAATTGATAAATCTCAAACAAAAGGGTTCAATGATGGAGCACATTGAGGACTTCCAAAAATTGAACATAAGGGTAAAAGATATTCCAGAGGAGCCTAGGATTGATGTGTTCATAGGGACTTTAAAGGATAATATCCAACATGAGGTTCACCTTTGGGACCCTGATTCATTGGAGAAGGCATTCAGGTTAGCAAGAAAAGGGAAAAGAAAAATTATGGCAACTAGGAAGCCTAACACTCACAGCTATAAAGATGGAAGTGTTTTTGCCCCTAGCCTTCCACAAACTACAAGGTTGACACCAAAACAATTGGAAGGAAAAAGAGAAAAAGGGCTTTGTTACAATTGGGATATCAAATACACTAAAGGTCATAAGAGTGCTGAGAAGAAATTATTCTACATAGATTGTGAAGAAGAGGAAGAAAAGGAACAAGAAATGTCAAAGAAGAGGATATACTCTAGGAACAAACCCAAGATAAAGAAGAAATGAATCCAACCATATCTTGTAATGCATTGGCTGGAATTACCACTCAAGCTATCAAGATAGAAGGACATATCAAGAAGAAAAAGGTAATAGTGTTGATTGATTCGGGAAGTACCCATAATTTTATTCATTGTAAGATAGCCAAGGAATTTAATTGCTTCCTATATCCAGCACCAAATTGTCAAGTGATGGTTGCAAGTGGAGGAACCATAAATTGCTCTGGAAAGTGCCATAATATCAAGCTATCCATGGGAGAATATGTATTGAATAGTCCAATGCTTTCCATTCCAATTGGAGGTGCTGATGTTGTACTAGGAGTCCAATGGCTACAATCCTTGGGTACAATAGCTTTTAATTTTCAAGAACTTTTCATGAAATTTTCTACGGAAGGAAAGGAAGTTGAATTAA